>JAPKLW010000458.1:56640-70433 GCA_026898455.1 Plectranthus barbatus
TATATATATATATATATATATAAAGAAATGCATATATAAAAATTTACTCTTATAAAACACATTGTGATTTTTATGTATTTATCGATTTAAAGAATTAAAATATGTTGTTCATCCATTTCATCATTTTTAACACATTTATTATTGATTAAAAGCTGTTGGATTTAGTTAAAATATTACGAGTTTCAACGCTAAAAATAGATTATGGCATTATTTTTTAGTATGATATTGTAAAGTTCCCCACTTCTCCCTATAAAATCGGCTTATAAGGAGAGGGGACTTCACTATTATATAGTGGTATATTCCCAGTTGTTCTGATACCATGTAAAGTTCCCCACTTCTCCCTACAAAACCGGCTTATAAGGAGAGGGGACCTCCACTATTATATAGTGGTATATTCCCAAGTTCATGGTCGATGTGGGACATTCAACAGTTATCATTATTTTACACAAAATATTACTCCCTCCGTCCCGGTGAAGTAGTCCCTTTTCTTTTCGGTACGGGAATTAAGAGTTGTGAGTGTAGTGAAATTAATATTTTATTGGTGAGTGTGAAAAAGGTTGTCATTTTAGGAAAATGGGACTATTCTATGGAACAAACAAAAAAGGAAAGTGGGACTACTTCAATGGGACGGAGGGAGTATTACTTTATCACTATAATTATTTTTATATAACTGATTATTAACCGATTAATTTCTCTTATAAATAGGATAATCCTCTCGATCTCTTTCGTCATCTGATTCCGACATATTTTTACACTTCTCTGTAAAACCCCATCTCTTCATCTCTCTCTCTTTCTCTCTCTAGCTTGTGTCGGTGTCAGATCTTCCCCCGCACCAGCTGCTAAAGGGGTTCCTTCAGATCCACACATTGACACACACTTTTATTGTGTACAGCTCAACACTGTATATAAATAATCTGGGAGAGAAAGAGTTGGATGATTCATTTTTGAGATAATCATCTGTGGGGTTTTATTGTAGAAGAGATGTCCATGGTTGGTTTTGCCGTTCTATGATTGTCGGCGAGGAGGTGGAAGAAGGAGAAAAAGAAGAAGCGGTGCGTTGTATGAAGGATCGCTTTCTCTTTGTCTTCAATAATAACTCGAAGCGTACGAGGTGGGATTGCTCCTTCGCCGTTCGTAGCCGCGGTCGATGGGGAAAATGTGGCTGAATGCCTGCTGAAGTTTTCTTATTGTGATTTGATCGAACCGTAAATTGAATTTATCATTCAATTCGTTACGGTTCTATAGCTGCTGTTGAGAATTCTTCTTCTGGGGGAAGTTTGAGTTTTCTTAATAATGCAATCAGATCACCGCAAGAAAGTAAGTTCTTTTCCTTTTGGTCGATTTCTTGGATGAATTTGCATTCTTGTTCATATAATGAATTTGAGGATCGGGAATTGTTTTCGGTTGGAATTATATTCTTAGCGAAGTCGGTTCTTTGAGTTTTGAATCTTGTGTGGCATCAGCTGATCGATAAACGAGCCCTTTGATTAAAAATGTAAACGAGTGCGTTCCCTTTTTTTTTTTTTTTTTGAGGGCCGATTTCTTGGGAGGATTTGTATTCTTGTTCCTCTGAATGGATTTGAGAGTCGGTAATTTGTTTTTGGTTGGACTTAGATTATTTTGGTATTTGGATATCGTATCGATGTTCTTGGCTACTGATTTCTTGTTGTATTCCTCATTAGTTGTAATTGATGCATATTGTAATCTAAAGAGATATGTTTTTTTTGGGGTTATATAGTTATTTATGTATTACTTTGTTGTTTGGAGGATTAGCGAAGTCGGTTCTCTTGCTGGCATCAGCTGGTCGATAAACTAACCATTTTATAAATAAAATAAAGGGATAATTTATTGGAAGGGGTAAATAGGATTAGTCTGATGTCTGAGTCTGACAATATCAGTAAATAAGCTAAAGCTTTTCTTGTTATTCTGCTCCTTAATTTCACTTGTCGCTGATTTGTCTTTTCTCAGTTGGCTTATATCGCAATATTGTAAGAAATAACTTTTGTCGCTTATGGGCATTGTAACTGAATCTTTACTTTCCTTCGTCCTTTCTTATTTGTACTTTTGAATTCTTAAATATTTGAGTTCATATGGCTATTGCATATTTTAAGGTCTAAACATTTTTATTTCAGCCTCTGTTAATGGATTGTATAATATTCATGTTTCCATGGCACAGAAGGTTTGAAATGAATTCATTTATTTTATTCAGTCTTATGGGATAAGATCTCTCTGTTTGAGCGCTTGTTAAGTATGATGAGTACAAAGATATTTTTATTTTGGGATAAACATTTTTATGCGATGAATCTTTTGTTCAAAAGTATAAGCATTTCAACCCACAAGAAAAGCAATGTTCTTTACCCACTGTGTTGACTTTTACTTCTGGAGTTGATTACAGTGTACAAAACTAAGTAGGATATGTTTGGCAGATGTTTATGATTCTGATAGACTGACAATATCATATTGCATTTCTAATAAACCATACATTATATAAAAGTGATGCTAATTATTTTATTGGTCAAAAGCTGTATCTGCTGTCAATATAATATGTTTGTTGGCTGGTTAGCCTCTAGTTCTGCAATATACTAACACACATCACATTCTATGCAACAGAATACAACAGAACTGGACTTTTTCTCCGAATATGGTGATGCTAGCAGGTACAAAATCCAGGAGGTCATAGGTAAAGGTAGCTATGGTGTTGTTTGCTCTGCTATTGATACTCATACAGGTGAAAAAGTGGCAATAAAGAAAATACATGACATCTTTGAACACATTTCTGATTCTGCTCGAATACTTCGTGAGATAAAGCTTTTGAGGCTTTTGCGACACCCGGATATTGTTGAAATTAAGCACATTATGCTTCCACCTTCAAGGAGGGAGTTCAAAGATATCTATGTTGTTTTCGAACTAATGGAATCAGATCTACATCAAGTCATTAAGGCTAATGATGACTTGACGCGGGAACATTATCAATTTTTCCTTTATCAATTGCTCCGTGCCCTCAAGTACATCCACACAGGTAACCCTGCTGCCAGGTCTCTATCTTGTTCCTCCACAGTTTCTGCTCTTCATCCTAATAGAAAGATATTGGTGAAATTGATTGCCACATTGTAAAAAACTGCTATATGGGCTAAACTTAATTTAACCTTAATTGATTGCCTAAAACTGGATGGTTGTTGAGAAAGATGGTTGCTATGCTAGCTTTGACGTGTCTGTTAGTGTTTTATGTTGAGTTTGTAATGATGTCTATTTAATTTTTCCCCTGCAGCTAATGTATATCACCGAGATCTGAAACCAAAGAATATTCTGGCAAATGCAAACTGTAAACTAAAAATATGTGATTTTGGATTGGCTAGAGTAGCTTTCAACGACACACCTACAACAATATTTTGGACGGTACCAACTCTGGAAACCTATACTTGAGGATCTCACTGTTGACCTGTTCCTAAGAATGTTTGCTTTGTGTTAAACACAGGACTATGTTGCTACAAGATGGTATAGGGCTCCAGAATTGTGTGGCTCATTTTTCTCAAAGGTGATTGACAAGTGATTCTTTTCTAATTTTGTTGATGCAAATAAGGATAGATTTTTGTAACTTGAGGTTCTTTTTGTGTGTGTGTGTGTGTGTGTGTGTTCTTTCTATGGGCTGGTTCTTATGATTAATCTGTTCATCTGGATATGTTTTTTGCATTATGGTTCATCTTGAAGCTTCATGTCATTGAAAATATTATAGTTACAAAAATTGATGGTTTTTGTGCATATCTATACAGTATACTCCAGCTATTGACATATGGAGCATTGGCTGCATTTTTGCTGAGGTTTTAACGGGGAAGCCACTTTTCCCTGGAAAGAATGTTGTTCACCAGCTGGACTTGATAACTGATCTTCTTGGTACTCCTTCGATGGATACCATTTCTCGTGTATGCAATACTCCACCTGTTTGCATTAGTTGTGTTTCAGATTATTTTCATTTACTTAAACCTGACGGCCTCCTTATATTCTCTTTCTTCTAATATTTGTTTAGGTCCGCAATGAGAAGGCTAGGAGATATCTTACCAGCATGCGAAAGAAGCAGCCAATGTCTTTTGCTCAGAAATTTCCAAATGCTGATCCTTTGGCTCTTCGCCTCTTGGAGAGGTTGCTTGCTTTTGACCCAAAGGATCGCCCAACTGCTGAACAGGTTTGCTATATTACCTGATCTATATTTTTGTTTTAGTTGGTATTCCTTGATAACTTAGGAGTTCTTCTAGTTACATGCTTTTCTTTATTGTTGAAAAACATTCGACGCAAAAATTATCTTTTTTTCTCCTTTGATCTATGATGATATTGTTATATCAAGATTATATGAAAGTCCTTGTGTTTCCATTTTCAGTTTTGTTTTTGTTTTTGTTTTTGTTTCTCTTTCTTTTTAAAACTTCTTGTGCTTTTGCAGGCACTAGCTGATCCTTACTTCAAAGGATTGTCTAAGGTTGAGAGAGAACCATCATGCCAACCAATTTCCAAAATGGAATTTGAATATGAGAGGCGAAGGGTCACTAAGGAAGATGTAAGAGAGTTAATATATCGCGAGATACTGGAGTATCATCCTCAGCTACGGAAGGATTATGTCAACGGAATTGAAAGAACCAATTTCCTTTATCCTAGGTGACCTACTATAACCAAGAGCACATCTCTCCTTTTGAAAATGGATATTGCTAATGTGGAGAATATCTCTTTTACAGTGCCATCGATCACTTTAAAACTCAATTTGCTCATCTGGAAGAACATGCTAGTAAAAGTGGACCAGTGATTCCACTTGAAAGAAAACATACTTCTCTTCCTAGGTATGTAAATCTAAATCTACCCTTTTTTTTCATATTTAGGATCTACTGTCACTCACATATATAGCACACTGCCTGTCTGCCATCCTTTTAGTAGCTAATGTGTGATGCTGGAGTGCCTTTCTGTGAGAATAAGCAAGAATCAAAATTGCTAACCTTCATTGATTCACCTATGATGATCTGGTTGTGCTTGTTACAGATTTAAGTGTCTCTCTCTCTCTTTTTCTTTTCTTTTTTTTTTTTTGTTTTGAAATTGAAGTATACTGCATGGGGAGGGTTGCCCCAACATAACATAACTCAAACCCGTGACCAATTAGTTTGTCAGAGGCACAAAGCGCTTAACCACTTGTTCTCCGATATGTTCTCATGCTTAAGTTTGGTTCAGCTTACTTTTTCCTGATTTCTAGTTCTAATGATTGACTGTGATTCTAAGTCGAGGATCTTGCTACTCAGTCAATTTCACATTTTACTGAACTTACAACTGCGCAGGTCTACCACTATAATTTCTTCCAATAGAGTATCTCCAAAAGAGCAGACAAATGCAAGGGAGCGGCAAAACTCCGAGGAATCATGCAGCAGAAACTCGAGAGATTCTAACGGGCTTCACAATAATCTGTCAAGAACCTTGCAGCCACCGCAGGCGCAGAGGATCACACAAGGTACTTTTCCGATTAGAATGTACCCAAATTGTTGCTTTTATTTCCTGTGTAAAATCCACCTTCCTACATTCAAAACTGAGCTGACCCAGGTAATGCCGGTGGTCCAGTGTTACCGTTTTATGATCCTCGAACGCTGGTCAGAAATACAGTGCTCCCCAACCAGGTTAATAGCAGTAGGAATGGCACAGGGAAGATGGAGAGACCTGTTGTAGGTGAGACCAGGAGAGACTTTCCTTGTAATGCAAAACATCAACCAAGCTGCGGCATAGCTGCCAAACTTGCACCCGACATTGCGATAGACATTGATCGCCATCAATATTATAATACGAGTCAGGGTGGAGGCACAAAGTTGGACCGCCATGATGACAGGGTCGTCATAGACACGACTCTGCTGCAAACCAAATCTCAATACGCGGGCGGGCTTGGGGTGGCCGCGGCCGCTGCCAAAGTGGGTGCTCATCGGAAAGTAGGTATGATGCAGTACGGTGTGGCGAGGATGTATTAGCGGGGAAGGTTTTTGTTGGTTAGAGCCAAAACTTGCATGAAATCTGTCTCCAACCCTGCTCTTGGCTATAGGAGGCCTTTTTTAGATGTAAAGCTCATCTTCTTCTCTTTCTCCTCACAAATAATAAATGTGTTCCCGCAGGATATCCCAATTTTATTTATTTTTTCAATTTTATGTTTGATTGTATGTAATTAATAATTATTTGAATAATTGAAAAAAAATTGATAACAGCTATTTCTTTGAAATTGTGGTTTATATGGTTTTGTTTCTAAATCATCATAATTATGGATCATCTAAAAGTGACTTGATTTTATAAAAGCTTCACGTACTTAAGTATTTGAAATCAATGGTAATAATTCATTTGCTCATTTATCAGATTCTTATATTGGAATAAGATTGAAATATTTTATGTTGAGTTGACAATTCTATGTATTGGTCACGTATCAATAACATAAAACCATAGTCTTCAAGGGTTAAAATCCTTTTTTTTTTGGAACAGTTATAACTGCGGTTTTATTTTCCATCCATTTCTTATAACACATTCTAATATTAAATTAATTTGGTAATCCATATAAATTCGATAATTACAACTATAATTAATGAATTTGGTAATTCTAGTGGAATTGGTATCAATTTTATAAACTTGTATAATTATGGTATTAATATAATTACCGAACCATGATATAATTAATACAGAATTTATATAATTATAGCCTTAATAATTATTTATAGAAAAATGTGGAGATTATATAATCAAATCACGGTAATTTATATATAAATAATTATAGTAATAGTTATAATATAGATTTGTATAATAATATATAAAAGAATTGGATAATTGTATAAATAGTTTTGTATAATTATATGACCAAGTCATTTCAGCATATTATTTAGGGATATATTTTTTATTATATATAATATGAATACTTACAGCTGAAATAATAGTGACAAAATAAATAAAGGAAATTATTCCCAATTTAAATATTCTAAATTAATAACAAAAAAAATGCATCATTAGCTTGTAGCACGTGCTACGCACAAGTCAGTCTAGTTGCCAAAAATCAAAATCTGTCAAATAAGTAAAGCATGTTTTCCACTAATAATTTACAGAAACCCTAAATCCATACAAACCCATCTCACTCCTCCTTCTAAATCGGTACGCGTATCTTCCATTTCTCAGCGCTATTTCCCGCAGGCATGGTTTTTCTAATTTTTGTTATTCTGCTCTTCATTTGAGATCCTATTTTTCTCTATTCCACTGCGTATAATCGTTACCTTTTGATCCCTGTTCAAGTTTGGTGTTCTGCTTATTTCTGTTGATAGTTTGTGCTCAAGTTTTGTATATCTAGAGTTCTGCTTTGACTGATGTTTTATGTGAAGTATTTTACTTTCTTATCTTTTTTGTGTTTTTAGGAATCATTCATGGCTGATGAACCAATGGTGAACGGAGAATTTTCTGATGCTCAGTCGGTTGACATTGCTGGGGATGATGATTCGCCGAGAATATCCGGTCTTGCCCAAAAGATCAGTGATCTCGAGCGAGAAAATGAGAAAATCGCCCGACAAAATGAGGATTACAGGCAACAAATTGAGGAACTGAAAAAATCGAATAATGAGTTGAGCAGTGAGAGTGCGGACAGGAAGAAGGATTTGGAAGAATTGATATCAGAGAATAGAACATTGGGAGCCGTTGCAGCTCGAGCAGCAGATCTAGAAGGTGAGGTGTCGAGACTGCAGCATGATTTGGTGTCTGCGATGAGTGATCTGCAGGAATCCACGATTGAACTCTCCGACTTGAAGAGGGATTTAGAGAGAGCGAAAGAGGGGGAAAAAGAGAAGGATGTTGCATTGGATGCGGTAACAAAGGAGAGGGACCTGTTGTTGGCTAAGGTTGGGGAGCTGGAGGAAGTGGAAATAAGTTTGAGGGGTGAATTAGAGGGTAAGGAGAAGGAAATCCGGAGTTTGAAGACGAATCTTGAGGAACTGAAAGTTGTTTTGGAGAGCAACAAGGTTTTGGAGACGTTGAGGAGTGAGTTGGAGAAGACGGTTGAGGAGCTGAATGGCAAAATCAGTGACCTAGAGAGTATCCTGGAGGAGAAAGTGAAGGAGATCAACGGGTTCAAAACAGAGGAAAGAGCAGTTTGGGAAGGCGTCAATGGCGACGATGCTTCTTTAGGATTAATCGGGGGGCTGAAAGAAAAGAAGTGGGTTTTGGTTGGGGGTTCAACCATTGGTGCTGTTGCTGTGATGGGGGCCATATGCTACGTGCACGCTGCAAAGAAACACTGATTCAAAGCTCAAACACAGGGGAGGGAATTAGAGTAAGATTTGTTTCTAACAAAAATGATGGTTTTTGAGTTTCGATTTTGATAGGTGGTGCTTGTATTTTGGTTTGTGTTTATGGAGCTTTTGTGTACCAGTTTTTATGTGTTGGAATAAACCATGCACGATGTTGAAGAAAACCTTTGAATTGAGAGTGCTATATATATAATTTCCCGAGTCATTACATAGCATAAGAAAGAAATCTCTGTTATAATTGAAGTATACTATATAATAGAGCTCGTCTCATGAGTGTTTCCTTGCTTCTTTCTCAGCCTGCATTATAACATCTCACCATATGATTTTTTGTCCCACAAAATCCTTAACAAAACAAATGAATTGGGATTTAATTTAATTAGAGGTTCTTACCGCTTTGACAACTCTATCAAAGGCTTCTGGACCATACTTTTCGATGTATCTCTCAACTGATTTTCTTGCATCAAGACTCATCATCTGAAGGACCCTCCTCTGACCTTCTGGAATGGTGTTGGAGCCCACGTAGTTGCCGACTTTAAAATATGTCCTAACCAGATTCTCGTATATGTAAGCTGCTCCATTGAAGATGGGAAGAACCAGCCACAAGCAGAATAGAAGCTTCGTGTATGGCCAGATGGGAAGCCTGCGATGCATCAACAATTCTTTTCTTTTATGTCCAAAAAATATCAATGGATGTATTGGTACACAACAACTATATAATATATGTTGTAATTAATATGAGTTATTACCATTGGAGGATCTTCCAACAGGAGAGCTCGAACAATGTCAGGAATGAGTAGAGAATCCAGTATGTCAGCCATTGTTGATCATCTAGAGTTGATGGGCTCTCAATTGCTCTCATCGATGCATATCTATATCATCATTTCATTATATATATATAAAAAAAATTAAAGATGCGGGACTCGATGAATTAATTAATTCTCTTGTATCATGAAAATTGTTCAGATTTCTTACAAGGGATATAGAAGCATAACTCCAGGCCTGTAACATTCAAACACACACTATTACTGATTAAATGTGTATACCACTCAATGAATCCCTCCAAACACACACACACACACACATAAAAACAGAGTTGGGAAGAAATTTACCCGATGAGCGCATCCAAATTCTTTGCAACGGCACCAAGAAAACCCATGGAGAATTGTTGATTTCGATTTTTTTGTCTTAAACTTATGAGATATTGCAACTGTTTGAAGGGAACAGATTAAAAGTTGTTTTTATAGGGAAATGGGATTTGGCATTTACCGTTAGTTAATATTACAACCCAAGTTAAGTATAACTTGTTTGAAAGAGTCCAAGGATTCTTTACTTCCAACAACAATATTGAAAGAAAATGAAACGCTAAGGAATCAAGAGAAACCAAACTCTGATCCTACATTTAATAATTATAAATTACATCATATGCACAATCCAAATTGAAGAAACTGTTGGGCCCAGGTATCGCAGCGGATAAATAAATAACGATAAATGAACAAGCTGGCACAAAATGACAACACCAGATTTAACGTGGTTCACCTTTAAATAGGCTACGTCCACGGGACAAACTCCGATCAATTCTTCCACTATAAAATAATAGTAGGTACAAAGAGAGGTTTGGGGACAGACCCAAAATAGTGACACTCAAAGTGTTTCCCGAAAATAACCAAAATATTTTCAACACTATTTTTATCACTCCCCCGTAAGAAAAATTACCCCGCTAATTTTTCCTACACAATTTTCTATCTCTCTCTTTTTCTTTTCCTCTGGGTGTGTGTTTTCTGAATGCAGAGGAACAGCCTATTTATAAGCAGCTTCCTCCGCTTCGCAGCAGCAAATGTTGAGGCGGTGCAGCAAAGTTTGACGGAGGAGTTGCCAAAACAAATTTGACAAAACATGCCCAACAAATTTGACAAAATTTGTTAGTGTGGGTCCCACTTGATTGATTGGGACATCCACCTAACAGAAACATGTACATTAGATAAAAACTAATAATGATAATAGTAAAATGCGTGAAGTGTAACATAGGATCACTATACTTAACTAATTCTTTCCAACTTTCATGACCACTGTAAAGATGGGAAATCTTTTATTTCACACACTGAAAAGATTACATTGTACATGTATATATATAGAGGTCTAAACAATATAAATCTATCTAGACTAGAAAATATATGAGTATATCTACAAAGATATGCATAAGATATATATCTATCTAACACCCCCCGCAAGCTAAGACGTGGGCGAAGGAGCCACGCGAAGCTTGAATTTGAATCGGTCGAAGAGTGGACGACCCAAGGTCTTAGTGAAGATATCCGCAACCTGCGACTCCGATGGCACAAAGTCTGTGGAGATACGTTTGAGAAGAGTAGACACAGCAGTAGAATCGTTCCCAGTGACAATAATATCGTCGACGTAGACCAAGAGGTAGATGAGGACTGAATCTTTCGAAAAGATAAAAAGGGAGGTGTCTGAGGCGCTGCAGAGAAAACCAAGAGAGATAATGAAGCCACGAAACCTTTGATACCAGGCTAAGGGAGCCTGACGAAGACCATATATGGCTTTCTTCAAGCAGGAAACATAATCAGGGTGGCGAGAATCAGAGAATCCGGGCGGTTGTGCCATATACACAGTGGAAGTAAGAACTCCATTCAGAAAGGCATTCTTGACATCCAATTGATGAAGAGTCCAAGAATGCATCACAGCGACAGATAAAATGATACGAACAGTCGAAGCTTTGATGACTGGACTGAAGGTGTGAGTGAAATCAAATCCAGGAAGCTGACTAAACCCTTGTGCCACGAGACGGGCTTTGTAACGGTCAACAGTGCCATCAGCCAAGAACTTTGTCCGATAAACCTATTTTGAGCCAACAACATTCGCATCAGAAGGCCGTGGAACCAGTACCCACGTCTTATTGTCATGCAGAGCCGCAAGTTCTTCATGCATTGCATGAGTCCATTCAGGTACCTTGAGAGCAGATTTGATGCCTCGAGGTTCTGGTAACGCTGTGGAAGAAGAGTAAAATGAAACATAGGTTAGATCAACAGGGTACCGGGTTTTGAAAATACCAGATTTGGCGCGCGTTTGCATGGCGTGCGTGCGAATTGCAGGAGCTGGGACGCGCATGGGAGAAATAGGGTTTTTGGGGGCTGGTAGTTCGTTGGGATGAGGAGGAAGGGGATCAGGCGCGAGTGGTTGAGGCTGATTGTCGACGGGGCATAGCCGACAAGATGATGAGGCAGAAGCTAAGGGTTCCGGTGATGGTTTTGGGCTAAGCTGCGGCGGTTTTGGCAAGGTGACGGCCGGAGTGTTATATGAAGGTTCCAAAAAATCCGAAAGATGTAAGGAAGAGGGAGGAGAAGCCGAGCTCGAAGAGGCATAGGGAAAGAATGACTCATCGAACCGAGCATGTCTGGTGGTGTATATACGAGAGGTGGAGGGATCAAGACAGCGAAACCCTTTATAGACTGGACTATAGCCTAAAAAGATGCAAGGAATGCTTCTAGGTTGAAACTTATGTTTCACATAATCACAGAGGCATGGGAAGACACGACAACCGAAAGGGTGAAACGAGTGATAGGATGGGGAATGGCGATGTAGTACTTCATAGGGAGATTTATTTTGAAGAAGTGGACTAGGTAAGCGGTTAATGGTGTATACGGCAGTACTCAAAGCATCTACTCAGAGGGAGAGAGGTGCAGAGGAATGGAAAAGGAGGGTTAAACCCATTTCAGTGATATGACGATGTTTACGCTCGGCTCTACCATTTTGAGCAGGAGTATAAGGACATGAGATTTGATGGTGAATGCCAGAACTAGTGAAAAGGTGTTTAAGTTTTGAATTTGTGAATTCCGTTCCACCATCGCTTTGAAATCGTTTGATCGTACGGGAAAATTGATTTTCAACAAGGGATTTGAAGTGAGTGAAGACTTCATAGAAATCAGATTTTAAGCGCAAGGGATAAAACCAAGAGAAACAAGAGAAGTCATCAACAAATAGTGCATAATATCGATAACCAGAGGAGGAGATAACAGGTGCAGGACCCCGCAGATCACAATGAACTAAATCAAGAAAATTCGAAGCACGTTTATTTGATACGGAAAATGGCAAATGAGAATTTTTGGCTAATTGACAAGCAGTGCATAATTCTGGTTTAGGAAGCAAAGAAGTAAGAGAAACTAAACTAAGTTTATTTAAGAGAGAGACGGTAGCTGGTGTTGGATGCCCTAGACGAGAGTGCCAAAGCTCAAACGAGGCACGAGGAGGAGGGGCGAGAGGCGCAACATGGAGGGCCGAAGGCGAGCAATCCAGCACGTATAGGCCATGCTCACGTTTGCCTGTGGCGATGATTTTCCCGGTTACCCGATGTTGAACCTGAAAACCAGAATCATTAAACAAAACTTCCACAGGGTTATCATGGCAAAACTTACTCACAGATAATAGATTTTTAGTAATGCTGGGAACAACTAACACATTGTGTAACCGAAGAAATTGAGAAAGTGAAGAGTGACCCGTGTGAGTAATAGAGAGTCGACTACCATTGCCAACAGTTACTTTGTCTGGACCAGAGTAGACGGAGACATCATCAAGAGAGGCAGAATCAGCAGTGATATGAGCCGATGCGCCAGTGTCAATGTACCAATCAGAGACCGGGGGCTGAGAAATCGAGCACTGTGTAGAGAAAGTCTCGGCGAGATTCGCCGAAGGTGGCGGGCGAGATGCTCTATCAAATGAGCGATCAAACCTGCGGGGACATTCAAAGGCATCGTGATTAGTATCACGACAAAAATAACACCATGGACGCCTGTTTTTGTTGTTATTCTTCTTCCGGTTTTTGTTCTGATTTGATTTTCCACCGCGGGATTGCTGGGATTGAGATTGCTGCCTGTAGAAAACGGCTACCGGAGCGGCTCAAACAGCGTCAGCGGAGCGCATGAAAAGCTCATGACTGACAGCGCGGGCGAGGATAGTGTCGAAATCCGGTAGAGGCTCGATTGCGAGCTGAGCGGTGGTGAAGGAGGCGAAAGCAGGCCCCAAACCACGCAAAAACCAATGGGATTTGTCGGAAGGATCGATCGTGCGACCAATAGCGGCAAGCTGATCACACAAGGCCTTGTAGCGTTGGCCATACTCAGAAACAGGAGCATCACCGCGCTTGATGGATAGAAGGTCATCCTTGAGGCTCAATTCTCGAGCTTTGGAGGCGTGACTGTAAGAGCGGGAGAGAGCCGTCAAGACGGCATGCGAAGTCTGGCAACCGATGATTGTGGCCATGGACTCCTCAGTAAGGGTAGAAACCAAAAATAACTTGATGAGATGATCCTGCGAATACCACTTTGCATACGCAGGGTTGGGCGACGTATGTCCAGCAGCGTCAGCGAGATCGCGAACGGGAGGAGGACGAGAACCATCAACATAGGGAAGGAAGTGTTGAGTGATGAGAAGAGGCTCGATCTGTGCATGCCATAACAAATAATTGGAAGAGGTGAGTTTAATGTTCACCATATGTAT
>JAPKLW010000458.1:80433-96442 GCA_026898455.1 Plectranthus barbatus
CTATATCGTTGATTAAATTGTTCTTGGGCTCCAATTCCATACAAAAAATACCCGCAACAATATATAAATAATATATTTTTACTATTAAAATTAAACAGCTTCACTCATAATAGAATTCCTAGTTGATTCCAATGAACAATCTACTATTTTTCTTTAGCAAATTCTCAGATGAGACGGTCTCATCATTTTTATTGTGAGACGAATTTAATGAAATGATGTGTTTCTTTATTGTAAATGATGTCTCACCATTTTTATTATGAAACGAATTTAATGAAATGATGTGTTTCTTTAATGCAAATGATGTATTTCTTTGTTGCAAATAATGTAATTTTTAAAAATGAAATGATGTATTTAATTTATTGAAATGATATATTAAGGTCCGTCTCACAATAAATAAATGGTGAGACCGTCTTTCAGGAGACCAACTCTTTTTCTTTTTATTTTCTAGCAATTCTCGATGAGTTATTTTTATTTAAGTTTTATTATATAAATCTTAGTGCCCCTAATAGTAATTACATATTTTAGAGGGCCCCAATATCAATTTATATATATATATATATATCAAATATATATAGATAAATATAGAGTATACACAAATTTTGAAACCCCTAAAAGATGGGGGTCCTAAGCCCAAGCCCTCGTAGCCCACACTTAGGGCGGACCTGCCTGCTATATTCTACAAGAAAACACTATTATCCAGTCTATCTGATTATTAATAAATTTTATATTTTTTAATCCTTGATGATTCCGTGAGATATGAACAAAAAAGTTTTGAATTTTGGATCCCTAATAATGCGTTCAGATTAGGGGTGACAATTCATGCGGATCGGATCTTTATCGTGTCAATCTGTTATTTATCCGATTTGTTAAAGTTAAATCCGTATCCTACCCGTTAAGAAAAATTAAAATCCTTATCCATATCCGATCCGTTAAGCTCAAATCTGTATCCGCACGAATCCGATCCGTATCCGTTAAGGATCCAATAAGTATCCAATCCGAATGATCCGTTATGTATCCGATCTGATAAAGATCCGATAAGAATCCAAATCGGATTAATTCAATAAGAATTCGTTTCAATAAACACAATTATAATCCAATAAAAATTTGATAAGATTATACAAAATATTCATATTTGATTGTTCAAATAATGTGTTGCATAAATAAATAAAACTGCAACTTCATTTGAAACTAAAATCCTCAATCAAATATCCGAAGATACATAGATAAATCTTAAATTCTAATTCTAGTGATCAAACATGTTCATTTCTAAATACTGATCAATCTTTCACCTTAGTCGTCAATACTTCACTTACAATTTTGAGGGAGAAAAATATTAATTAAAACTTTAAGATTTATAACAAATAAAATAAATTATAATAAATACTTTTAATCTATCATGGTGAAATTGAAAGAGTTGTGATAATTAATGAGAATCTACAATACTTTCATCAACATTAAAATTTAAGATCTCACCTTTAAAAAATTAGTTAATTCGTTGTTGATGCAACTTAATTGAAAACTTGAAGTTGAGAAAAAAAGAAAATTATTGAATTTTGATAGTAGAAGAAAATAAATATTAAAAATATAATTAATAGATAAATAAATAGGGATGTCAATTTAGCCCGAAACTCGCGGGTTGGCCCGATTAACCCGAGCTAAAATGCGGGTTAGGGTCAAGATATTTTGGCCTGAAAAAAAATTAGCCCGATTAGCCCGGGACCGAATAACCCGAGGCCCGATAGGGTTGAGCCCGAAACCCGACGGGTTGGCCCGATTAACCCGATTATTATTTTTATTAATAAAATTTTCATAATTATAGTGCTAAAATTTACTTCTAATATTTAAGATTATATATATTCATTAAGTTTTAAGTTATATAATTGTATTTTGTTAAATAAGTATTCAATACACAGTTAAGTTTATTTATTTATGATGTTAAAACATGTTCAAATATTGCTAAAATAAAAAAATAATATATTTTTAATGTTTAAATTTATCATTATATAAAAATTTGTGATGTATTTTCCATTTTTATAAGAGATGAACATTATTTTGTTTATTTTTAAACATTTAAAATATTAAAAGAGTGAAAATATATTGAAAATAAAAAATAATTAATAAATTCATTGGCCCGACGGGCCAGCCCGAAAATCGATGGGTTAGGGTTAGGGTCAAGATTTTTTAGCCCGAAAAAATTTCAGCCCGATTTGACCCGGACCGATTAGCACGAAGCCCGATAGGGCTGGGCCGAAACCCGACGGGTTGGCCCGATTGACATCCCTATAAATAAATACATTTTTTAGTGGTGAATTAATAATGGGACACGAACACTGAAGAATAAAAAAATTTGAGTTTTTGAAAGAACTTTAAATCTATATTAATATATCAAAATTAATTAATTAATTATTATATTTAAAAAATAAATAATTTTTATTAATTTATTAACGGATTTCCGTATCCGATCCGTATCCAATCCCAATCCAATCCGAAATTTTCGTGTCCTTATAGTGTCGATCCGATAAGGATCCATATCCGATAAGCCTCAATCCATATCCGTTACTATCGTGCGGATTCGTGTCGGATTATCGGATCGGATAAAAAATTACCACCCCTAGTTGAGATAATTTAGAATTAACAATCGTTAACACGTTATTATCAAGCTGATGCAAAATAACAGAATTATAGAATTCAATAAAAATCTTATACAACGGTGCCTTTAATTGTCGGTGGTTGAGCACTGTGGCACTTTCATTATCTCCGGCGATGATTAGCCAGAAAGTAGGACGAAAGGGAGAGGAAAACTATATTTTTTTGTTTGGTTTTTTTTTAATTAAAATTTTAAATTAGAGGATATAAGGGTGTAATAGTAATATTATATAATAATTTAATTTATTTTTTAATAAGAAATTATGTTCGAGAAAAATGATGACTATATTTAAAATTACCCTTCTCAATTCTTTAAGTTGCTTTTCATTTGTTAGTTTAATTGAATGACAGCTTTAACTAATACTCCAGTTCGTATTCCCATTAATCACGAGCGTGATTAAAACCCAAATGAAAGTTTTGGATGCACATAAACAAAAATAATAAACTAAAAAACGACTATTCATGTCAAAAACCTACAAGTCAAAATGATAAATTTGTGTTAAAAATACCAAGGTTATCTCAGCATTTAATTGTGGCTGAAGAAGATAAATAAATGAAATTGATAGTTGATGTGGAATTTTATTCTTGTATATTAAAGCTAATGTGGAATTTTGAATATCAACAATGGAGTATCACATCATTTATCTGAGGTTGGAAAACATTATAAACAATGGATTTTGATCGCTTAGAATTATTAGGTGTAGGCATAATGAAAATCACAAGTACAATTCTGGGTAAATTTGACTAAAATAATTTGTAATGAATCTGAACCTTATCTCTTTTCCAATCTATATGCATATATATCTTTAATAATAGTCATTACTAGAGCCATCAGAAAAGACAATGCAATGCCAACATTTTCGTTTGGATTTGAGTTATAACATGTTGTAATGTGATAATTTATGACAACTCGTTCAATAGATAACATAAAAAAGTGTATTATTATCTATATTTAACATGTGTATATACGCATAAATACAGGTATGAATTTGAAACAATTGCCTGATAATTTTCATCTCAATCTGCTGGCGGACTGATAATTTTCATCTTAAGCTGATGCGATTTATTATGATGACTCCACTACTTTGATATTTATTTTTTTGGTTATGTCTTGCGAATTTCACTACATGTTGACTTCATCAGCACTACCCCAACTAAATATTACAAAAGAAACAAGCGACTACTAAGTAACACATTTTTACTTTGTAAATAATTTGTAACTTTGATTTGTTAATGATATTTTATATGTATGGTGATTGAATGCAGTTATTGTTGTATGAAAACAAAGATACTGAAATAATTGCTAATAGAATCTCAATAAAGGTTATACCATTATTTCTTCCAAAATAAATAAAACTAAAGCTTAATTCAATTATTTATAAATGTTCATTAGAATAACATGGAAGGAATCTTAGGCTTCATACTCTTGAGTCTTGAGAATGACTTAGAGGTGAATTTTGATTTTATTTGATTCGATAAATTATTTTAAATAAATAAATCAAGAGATAAATCATTGAATTGTGAGAGATGGTGTATCACCTTCAGATTTATATTATATTTAAGAGTTTGTATATAATATTTACCAAATAAAAATGAAAAATATTATTTATGTATTTAATATATACTTATTTACTGAATGAAATTCAAATACGTTAAATAAAATATATATTATTTATGTAAATACAAAATTTTTGCCCTAAATAAGATGATATTGGCAAAGCCCATCTACCTTTCCGGCGAACCGATTAACCGGTAATCATGATCCCGTCCACCTTAACAGAATCTACATAAAATCTCTCTTTTGTTCACACACAACACACAGTAGACGGACAAGACATTCTCCTACGCTAAAGAAAAAAATCCTAATCCAATGGATTATTCTTACTCTCCTCTTTCCTGTAAGTTCGTTCGCTCTCCCTAAACAAAATCGCAGATTTCGGCGGTATTTCATGTGAAATTTTGATTTTGTAAATGGTTGAACCCGAAGTCCGAATTCTGATTTTCAATTTAGTCTATGTCTATGGCGACAATATAATTGATGGGTTGGCTTTAAAAGTCTCGGTTTGACCCATATCTTATGATCCAACCCGTGAATTTATCAAACTGTAAAAATTTCGCAATTGAATTCTGTTCCTCCTGCAAGTTTCTTTTAGTTGGACTCAATTTGGGTTCAAAAGGACTGTTTGTACTAGGATTGATTATTAATTGGCTATGTTCAATTTGCATAAGCAGTCCACGAATTCAGTTGATCTGTTTCCAACATATACTTCAGGCATTGCAACTGTCATTTTTTATTTGGTTTGGCATATTGGTTAAAGTTTTGAGCTGATGGAGATCTCTGACGAACCAGTGATAGTCAATTCTAGTAGATTAAAATCTGTTGTCTGGAATGACTTCGACAGAGTTAAAAAAGGTGAGACCTTTGCGGCTATCTGTCGGCACAGTGAAAGGATACTGAGTGGGTCGAGTACCAGTGGAACATCTCATTTGAGAAATCATCTGCTCAGGTGTCGGCGACGATCAAACCATGGTATAACTCAACTCTTGACGAGGGGAGAGAGGAAGCAGAACACCCTTTCCAGCCCCAATTTCAGTTATAATAATCAATCTGCAATGAAGAATGAAATGGTAACTGTTGCAAGCACAAGATTTGAACAAGGGGTAAAAGTTAGAAATTTCAAGACAGGAAGTTTAAGTTTTGACCAAGGGCGGAGTCAACTAGATCTTGCACGGATGATTATAATCCACGGGTATCCTTTGGGTATGGTTGGAGATGTTGACTTCAAGAGATTTCTCTAAAACCTTCAGCCCTTGTTTGATTTTGTGTTGGTTGATGAAATTAAGGCCGACTGCATAGAGATCTATAAAAGGGGAAACAAAGAGTGAACGAGGAGATGGATAAAAACCTGGCAAGGTCATCCTTAGAGCTGATACATGGGCGACTGATGGAGGCTCTGAGTATCTGTGTTTGATAGCACATTACATTGATGATTCTTGGGAACTAAAGAAGAAAAGCTTCAACTTTTTGTCTATTGATCCTTCTCAAGCAGAAGACTTGCTCTCAGAATTAGGAATAACAATAAGTCTTAGGAATTGGGATGTTGATCGAAAGTTGTTCTCATTGACTATTGATAATTATGTCACATGTGATAAAATTGTTTATAGAATCAGAGACCAACTCTGCCAGCACAGGTTCCTTATGTGCGAAGGCCAGTTTTTTATGTAAGTCGTGCAGCAAGTACTGTGAAGTTATTGGTGCAAGAATGTCCTGGAAGCATCACAATTCACGGGAGATAACCAACAAAGTTTGCAAAACCATTCAGTACATTACAGGTTCTCGCGCAACACAAGAAAAGTTTAACGAGATAGTGCAGTTAGTTCGTATTAATGGACAGAAATGTTCTGGATAATCCATTTCAGTGGAACTCGGCATATTTGAATCTTGAAGCTTCTTTAGAGTACAAAGAAGCCTATCCACAACTACAAGAAGACGACCCTGGATTCTCAATGTATCTTTCTTGCATAGATTGAGGTAGGTTGAAGGGTGTTACAGGCATCTTGAAGTTGTTTTTGAAGTCTCTAAAGTCTTTGTTGGACACAAGCATGTCACTGCAAACTCCTATTTTGCTGAGATTTGTGACATTCATTTACAGCTGATAGAATGGTGCCAGAAGTCAGATCATTTTATCAGCTCTTTGGCTTTGAAGTTGAAATCAAAATTTGATGAATATTTGATAAATGCAGCTTGATTATGGCAATTGCAGCCATCATAGATCCACTATTCAAGATGAAACTTGTGGAGTATTACTACCCTCAAATCTATGGTGATAATGCCCCAAATTGCATAGACATTGTTTCAAATTGTATGAAAGCTCTTTACAATGATCATGATATCTATTCACCTTTGGCTGTTCATGGACAAAACTCATCTTCGGAAAGTAACAGTAGTTTTGTTAAGGACAGACTTAGTGGGTTTCTCCATTAAACTTCAATTTGTCAACATACAAAATCAGACTTAGACAAGTACCTAGAGGAACCACTCTTCCCTATACTGTTGATTTTAGTATATTAAACTGGTGGAAAGTTTCCATGATGTCCCGCCACATATTGGGGACTCCAATATCTAAAGTTGCTGTGGAAACCCTATTTGATACCAGAGATAGAGCCCTAGATCATCCTTGGGAGCAGAGAAGTCAGATACTTTGCAAGCGTTGATGTGTTCTCAGGATTGGAAGGTAGAGGCTTTATATTGTCTTTCATGTTTGCCAATATTAAGTGCTAGCTACTCATTGATACTCTTCCTTCTGCAGAGACAGAATCCATAACTCCCATCTTTGCCTTTTGCAGTGATGCAAGTTTCTGGTATCGTTTCTTGTACCTTATTCCATCTATAAATTTATGTCATTTGTTTTCAAAATCCTATATTTTTGTCACTTTCTTGTAATCTGAAGTAACTGAATAAGTTGTGTAATGATTCCAGGGCTGCCATAAATTTGCGTAGCATCTTTTTCATGTGCTAGCTTGCATTTCACTTTGACTCATTGAAATATTATATTATGACTTATTATGTTTTTCTAGGGGTGCTGGGTTTCATATTGAGGGCTCTCATGCTCAAAACTGAACTTCTTGCTGATCTTCTGGTATATAAGAAACTGAAAGAGGAAGGATATGCGTAGTTTTGTAAAGCAAGTGCAGTGCAGATCTTCAACTGTTTGTAGGCAATGGTTGATCATGAGTCGATGACTGGTCATCCAGGTGCGAGACACAAGAAAAGAAAGTATCACTATGGAAAATTGCAGCCATGAATACAATGAGAGTCTCATCATGTTTCAACTATATTTAAGTCCTCCGAAGATTGAACTGATATCCAAGGCATTGCATGCTTTGGATTTTGAATATGATCTCGATTCAGATGAGGAGGATTGTCGGAGCATTTTTACCATTATCGCCAATCATCAAATCCATTGTAGCTGGGAAAAGTTTCCTTGGTACTGAATGCAGAGGTTTAATTTTACATACTGTTGATCCATTTCAAAGTTTGCACATAACCTTTTTGTAGAAAGCATTTGTTAAATACTACTACTTCACTCACTATCATAAATTCTTGATTTGAGTAATCAATTTTGATCAAGCTTCTATGCCCCTTCAATTCAATGATATGCACTAGGTGATATATAGAAGAATGCCTTACTGTCTGTCCAAAAGCATCATGACTGTATAAACTTGATATTTGTTTGAACATAACTAGCTCATTTGTAAAAGCCTTGCAGTTCGATCTCCATCACAGGTTATGGAGATACTCAGAGAATGCTTAGCTAACCATTCCAGTATTAGAGACAGAGAAAAGGTCAGAGCACATATCCTCCATTTCTTGAGCATTATTGATGGTGGGCATGAGCATCCAATGTTAGTGGGACCTTTCCAATCCATTGTCTGCATGTGTTTCCACATAAACTTCATTGCTACACAAGCACTATCATAGCCCATAATTTAGATGGCCCGCAATTTCTTTAGCTCTAAACACATGCATTTTGGTTATGTTGAAAAGAATATTCCTGGCCTTTGTGTGCAAAGTGGGAGTCTTTTTCTTTATTATTAATTGGAAGTGGTGTTTTTCCATCTTAGCATACCTATCTCTACCTGTTTTGACTTTCTTTTTTGCTAGTGCTTTCTTTGCACACTTTTGCTTGTTGATAATTAAGATATTATTTGTCTTGAGTATTGTTTTTATTATTCTAATTTGTCAATCCTGGTCTATGAAAAACTTAATCAAATTTCTTGTTACAGGGGAGAAATCAATTAACCCCTGATCAAAATATATTGCAGATATAATATTTGTAACAGTGATTTAGTTTGTTTGGTTGTTAGCCACTGTGGGCATGAATCATTCATATATATATATATTTATATATATATTTTGTCATGACTGTGAAATGGGGCTTGGGTTCCACAACCAGTAAAGATGATGGTTGCAAGAGAATGGGTTTATTACTTTATGCTCTCCTTTTCTCCACCTGATGCCTCTCCCTTTTTTGTTTGCCCAACAAATGCCCATGCCACTCTCTCTCTCACTCTCACTGAGCGTTGATAGTATAACTTTCAATCTTCATCACTGATGTGTGTTGTGTGGCTGAGATGCCAATGGTATCCAATAATGAATTGCTTATTAAGGTGGAACATCCTTGTCAGCAAATTATGGATACAATATATGCCCAAGTTTTGATTTGACAATCTTCTCTTGCATAATATTGAAATGGAGATTTATGAAAAGCATACCATCTTTTTTCCACTCTCTTTCTATTAGTTGCACTTATTTTTTTTTTCATCGTATGCATATAATAATGTTCTCTATCTACTTGGAATCGATTTATTTAAAATAAATTATTTTTTTCTAGAAAATGATGAAATATATAATGAAAAAATATACGGCAAGTTTAGAGAAACATCCCTAAAGAAATAAAGACAAGGTCACTCATGAAAGGGATTAACAGTACAATTATTGCTTTAATAGTCACAATCTGTATAAATATAATGTATATGATGATAGACGTCTAAGCATCATTTACTTATGGAGAAAGCATTTCAAAATGTAACTCTTATATCTAATTTAAAGGTAAATAAGTTTTCATACATGTAGCCATTAAATAAATATGTAACTGCAAGTTAACCCAAAAACAAGCTAACAAATATACGTTTCCACTTTCAACATTAGTTAGTTCGGAGAAAATTGAAAAATATATCTAAAATAAATTGTTGATAGAAACCCATTATTAATGATAAAATAATTTGTACATTAAATAAGGGGGGAAAAGTAGACATTGAACCACCCACCCTATATGGAGCTTTAACTATCATTTTTAATAGTAATAAATTAATTTAAATTCACACATTAAAATATTTGAAGAAACTCTGAATTTATAAATTATTGGATAAAGTGATGTTACTATTACACCCAGAGGAAAGACTTAACCACTGATTTTCATATAAGTTACAGAGGGTGATTGCTCTTTTCCTCTTGAAATTCAACTAACTAATTCCTATCATCAAATTTTATTTTAGGCTACTCATAAAGTGAACATTTGAAGTTGTTTAATACTTCTACAATATTTATAAATCTCAGTGATTTTTAATCAGAGCAGATTTAACATTATGTGATGGGGATGTCACTTGGGTTAACTTTCGGTTTTTGAGCAATTTTTATCAGTTTACGAGTTATTCTGTCCGCTTTAAATCAGATTTTAATTTTTTCGAGCTAAAAGATCTTGACCCTAATTGTAATTCATCGGTGTTCGGGCTAACCCATCGAGCCTATAAATTTATGATTTATTTTTTTTATTTATAATATTCTTTCATGTCATTACATATTTTCTCACTTTAATATCTTTAAAATAATAAAATATGCACACAATATTTATTTTATCTTTAGAAAAATCAAAATACATCACAATCTTTATATATTCATACTTTTAAATATTAAAAGTATATTATTTTATTAATAATAATATATATTTTTTAATTTCAAAGTAAATAATTTTTAAGCATCTAATTATCTATTATAAACTACTAATATTATGTAACTTAAAATTTAATCAAGAAATGTGATATTGAACAATATAAGTAAGTTTTGGGCAATATACTTATAATAAAAAAATATTAATAAAAAATTAATCGAGTAAATCGGCCGACCCATCGATTTATAGGCTTAGCTATTAGGAATTATTGTTAGAAATTATCGACGAATCAGAGAGCGCCACATGTCGCTGAAAAAAAAATTAAAAAAATAAAATATTCGTCGAACTGCCGGTTCCGAACCGGAACTGTGTGGAATCGGAACCGCCGGTTCCGGTTCGAAACCGAAACCGTAACCGTTTTTACAAAGCCCGGTTCCGGTTTCACCTTTCGGTTCGGCGGTTCCGAACTGGAACAGGCCCGGAACCGGCTCGTGGCCACCTCTATTTCCAAGTAAGAAAACATATTGGAGTTATCGCATCTCCAGTGATAACTATTACGGTGTATACCACAAGCTGATGTTCAAGGAAGAACTTAAAGTCCTACGACGAGCTGGAGGTTGATGCACCCACACTTTAGATCTGAAAAGCGAAGGAGAACGAAGGACCAGATGGTGCACCAGTGGACTGGTGGACACGGACGTTCACCAACTAGCAACAAATCGTGCAATATCTTTGTAATCTTGAGCTTAGTGATTTCCAGGCTACGAGTCTGAAGAGAGGACGTATGACGATTTTTGTCCAAACCTATATAAAGCCTTTGTCCTTTATTACTTTCTTTAAGCTTCTTGCATTGTATTTAGAATCCAACACCTAAAGTGTTGGAGTATTTTCAAATACTAACTAAGTTAACAAGTTCGCTAATTAACTAATTTTCAGAACTCGAGTTAGTACCAGAACAGTCAGCTTGGAGAGTGCAGGCTGGTAAGACTTCCGTTGCATATATTAGTACCCTGATTTTGGATCAATATAGCCTCTCGAATCTCAAATTATTCGGTCTTGGACTATTTAATAAAAAGGGCTAAAATGACTCAATTTAATTCACGTTTGGCTTGAGTTAATCAGACATTCATGGATTTCGTGCTAATTAAATTGATATCCATACTACTTCAGTGCTTTGATTTTCTTGATTTAAAAATGGAATTTCATTTTTTTAAAATAAATTATGGATGTGTATTGTCTAATTGAGGAGCTCGATATAGACCCGTAAAATGAAACCAAATTATAATTTCCTTCTCTTAGCATGATTGTTGGACAAATTAGGCCTCTCATAAAGGAACCTTTTGCCCCTTTACGAGATTGGTCCTTTGTATGTTTTCAATTTGATTGTCACAATTTAAAACGATGTTGTTCTAAGTTAATCTTACATCAACAAATATTTTCTTGCCCCACTTTCGAGATTTTTGAAGGATACGATTGAACCCAACAGCATTAGTTTTGATCACTTTCACTAAAAAGTAAAATAAAATTGTCAATAACGGCAACAAAAGTTGTTATTATAGCATCTTAGTGACAATATTGTGTACCGTAATAATATCTTAGCCAATGAATAGTGGCTAAAGCGTTTAGCCACGAACTACAATAGGTGCCACTATTGCTCTATTTTATTGTGACTTCAATTTTCATCACTAATTCACCATTAATTAGTTACAAACTATAATCGTCACTAAATTATCATGATATAGCCACACAAATGTGTTGTCACTAAATAAACATATTTTAACCACTACACTAGTGGTGTATCCAGAAATTTAAAATTGCAAGTATAATATATAAATATAATAAATTGGGGTACATTATATAAAAAAATATAAATAATATGTAAAAATATATATAAATAATAGCAAAGATATATAAATTTATAAAAGAAAAAAAATATTTTGGGGTACAAGTGTACCCCCATATACCACCCTAAATCCGCCACTGACATTAATTATCACTAAAACTTTATAATTTAGTAGCATAATTTGTTGCCACCAACATAAATTATCACAAAAAAATAAAATTTAGTAAGCATAATTTATCGTCATCAAAACACCTAGCTCATTGATCAGATCTTCTGAACCAACCTACACTGCACCTAACCGCGACCTAGCCAACATCGAGCAGCAACCAATGCACTGAGCTATCGATCAACGGCAATGCATGAACCGCACCCAATCATTGCACCACACCTAGCCCACGACCGCCGAGCAACAACCAATCATTGAACCGTACTTAGCTTGCCGCCACCAAGCTGCAACCAACCACCATCAAACCGCAGCTAATACATATACATTAATTTAGTCATTAAAATTTTATTGTCACTAACTTTAATGATAATAAATACTTGAAACTAATAAAATTAATACAAATTGTATTTTCTTGTGACAAAATATATAATTGTTATTATAAATATATTTTTAGCCACAAAAATTTAAATGTGTCTGACATGGTCAATACATTAAATGAAACTGCGTATACTTGGAGCAAAGGGCATATTTGTACCCTTTCTCTATATTTTTCTTGTCTGAAACTATTAATTTATAAACATTAAACATATAGAGTGGTCTATCTATAAAACCTACAATTTATTTGCATAATCTTATTTGATGAATAAACACGTACGTGAATAAATCAACAAAGCTCAATAAACCCTAAAATTCATGCAAATTAATTAAAACTGTATTCGTGATCAATTCATAAGTTCATTCAAACATATCCAACAAACTTGAGCATAATTTTGCAATTAATGGATAGTAAGATTTAGAGTTTGGCTCAACTTGGAGCTCAAAAACTAAAATCAACGCAAAAAAGTACAACATATCATCAAATTACTTGAGCTCAATTTATGTTGAGCTTTGATTAATGATCTTGTAAACTCGATTCAAATATATATATATATATATATATATATATATATATATATATATTTCAACAAGCTCAAATATAATGTTTAAAGTTCCATATCAAGCCAAACAAGCTGTAACATATATTTTTGGGGGATTCATCTACATATTATCTACATTAGTGCATGCTAAATCCCATTTTCTTCCTACAAAACTTGCTTGTAAGGAGAGAATGTGAGATACTTTAACAATTAGTTGATAACACAAATATTTATATCATTAGATTATTGGATCAGATCTTCTATTGGAGAATTTTGTTTTCATATCTCATTTTAACATTAATAAATTGTGAAGTTAGATAAAACACCGATCATCAAATTTCGTATTTTCCTTCACTGATCAACAAGAAATGAATGTAGAAATATGACTAATTTCAGATCCCAAGAATAGGTACCATTGTTCAATAGCATAAGAAAATGATTATATATATATATGAATAAATAACAAATATACTCTTTTCATAAAACCCTAACTGAAACTACTAATTAATTATAAAGTGCAAAGCTAATTAAACTCAATATATATATATATAGAAGAGGGATCATATGATAATAAATAAGTATATTAAAAATAAGAATGAATCTCATCCATTAGATCTAATTAAATCAATGGCTAATAACTAATCAAGCAACACTTAAAACGCAATCAAGCAATAAATGATCAAGCAACATCTGAAATAGAATCAAGCAATACTGTAATCAAGCAACAACTACAGCACAATCAAGCAACATTGTAAAGGTAATCAAGCAGCTTTATCATTTTATCACGGGATGGTTTTTTATCACCGGATCCAATCCCTATATATATATATAGGAGGTATCATGTAAAAAAAAAATCCCCATGTGAAAAAAAAGAATGAATCATATCCATCAGATCTAAAAAAATCAATGGTTGATATTAAATCAAGCAACAACTAAAATGCAATAAAGCAACAAAATAATCAAGCAACAACTAAAGCACAATCAAGCAACATTGCAATCAAGCAACGACCTGAATGCAATCAAGCAATGCCGTGAATGCAATTAAGCATCTTTCTCATTTTCTCATGTTAAGAGTTTTCTCACTCGATCCGCTCCCTATATATATATATATATATAATAAAACAAATAATAATTGAGGTGGGGTGTGGTTGGAAGGTCAATTTCTTTAGCTATTAATATCTGGTTTGCTCAGACAGTTCAAACCCCATTTTCTCGCAAACTCTCAATTTGTTCACAACTATAGCATAGCAAACAGTGAATTGATCAAGGGAAAAGAAAAAAAAACAGATTTCTTGTTTCACCCTCTTCCTCATATCTCCTTCCTCACCTCACCAGGTCACCACTACCCTCAAAATAACTGCAAACTATTCACAAAAAAAGAATAATGGCTTTTGTTTAGCTTATTTTGGGGTCTTACAAGTTTCTCCTTGCGGTTTATTTTCCCTAAATCAGCCTGTAATCTTCATCATCTCTTTCTAAATTTGTCTTGCTCATTTTCAGCTTTCAGCCCCATGGATTTTCCTAATCAGGAGCCGGAGTCGTTGCGCAAAAATGGAAGAGGCAAAATTGAGATCAAGAGAATTGAGAACACTACTAATCGCCAAGTCACCTTCTGCAAACGCAGGAATGGCCTCCTCAAGAAGGCCTATGAGCTCTCTGTGCTGTGCGATGCTGAAGTTGCTCTCATCGTCTTCTCCACCCGCGGTAGGCTCTACGAGTACTCCAACAACAGGTCATGATCACTTCCATCTCGTCAGACTTTATATTGTTTGAGCTCCCATCTCATCATGTTTTGTTTCTTATTTTATTCTGTGTTGATGGTGCTTTCAGATGTTTCTTCTGTTGTCCTTTTCTAATTTAGGTTATTTGTCTTTCTTTATTTTTTTTTTTAATTTTTATGAGCGTTTTTGGTGTGTTAAATCTTGAAGATGTGTTGTAGTAGATGGGAATAGAAGTGAATAGGGTTAACAGTAGTAATTTTAGAATCAAACAAAATGCAAGTCTGAAAACAACTATGGGAGCTCCTGTAATGCAATCTCTCTCTCTCTCTCATGAACACACATGTCAGCACAAGAAACTCTATTCTCACAATGCTGTCATGTCCCGATTTGCTGGTTTCCGTGACTCTTCCTAAATACAAATTATCAGTTGATCACTTTATCAAAAGAGCAGATTTAATTTTTAACCTAAAACCTAGATGGCTAGGGTTCCCAAAACTCCTCAAGGGCATTTTTCAGTTTGCCAGAAACCAAAATAATGGGCACCTTCAGTTTTCCTTTGATTTGACGATTTTACCCCTTGTGCAGCCTGCAAAGTTCAAACGCCTCCTGATTTAACATTAGAGTTAGGGTTAGGGTTCCAAATGGAATGAGGTGTACGCTAAAATCGTGTTTTATCCAAAGAATCTTTGGTCATTTCAGACTTGATTCTTTTGTCTGTCCTCCACTTTGGTATTAGGATTTGTACTATTCTCTTTTCCTGAATCATCATCATCATCATCATCATCTCATCTTATTAAGCTTAGTATTTTCTTGGCCCCATTTTTTTTTTTTTTTTCAAAAAACTCTTCTTTCTCTCTAATTTGAAAATTATATTTTGAGAATAAAGTTTATATTTCCATATATAAAGGTTTTACCATCCTATATACCTTCACATTCAGATATCTATTTCAGATGAAAAAGAGGTTCCTTCACGGAAAAATGACAGCCAGACTGAACACTATTTAATTTTCTTGAAACACCCACATCCTTTTCTTTTTCATATATATTCTGTGAGAGAGAGAGAGAGAGATTTGCTGCTGTTTCCTTCAAGAATTAAAAGGAAAACTCTAGCAAAATGGAGCAACACCATGGAAAAATTGCTTGTAGATAGAAAAAAATAAAACTGGAAGAGGCAGTGACTCCAACCAAGGATCTCTAATTCACTGCATTGGAACTTCCAAGGAAAAATTACCAAAATGACAAAAACCCTAGGCGCGTGGACAAAC
>JAPKLW010000458.1:116442-151362 GCA_026898455.1 Plectranthus barbatus
AAATGTCCACATGTCGTCTTCGGGTGACACGGAAGGAAATCACCCCTCTTGGAAGAGAGCGTCAATGGCTGCAGTGAGCAGACAGACAATTCGCTGGTGCACTCCAAACAACACAGACAAACAAGACTTACTTTATTTACGCATAGATTCCTGAGCACTTAGGTTATTCAGTGTTCAAAAACCATGAAAATGAATTTAACGAATGAAAACGTTGAGGAGCAATATCGGGATTTTGAATGAATCGAGGTGGGTAAAGCGGTGCTCGCCGCCGGGTATTAACCGCGGGGTGAAAGGTCGCGGCGATGTCCCCGATCAGATATGGTAGAGCCAATCATATCGTGGGATCTCGTGCCAGCGTGGATGCGGGCAGCCAATCAGTGCGTCGACGAAATTAAGGTTGCAGCTCCTGCTGCTGACTGAAACTGGATGTGTGTGTTTTCACTGTGTGTGATGTGGTTTTTCTACTTTCTCTCTCTCTGATGACTATTTAACTGCAGCTTTAAATTTTATGTTTATTTTTCTTGCAATAAACCCTAACTGTAGCTCCTACAGGCTACATATCCCTGGGTATCTTCAATCTTGATCAACATAATTAAATGGTTTCTTTTTCTTTCACCACATTCATTACTTATGTCATAATGAATTCATTACTTGTGTCATAGATAATATTATGATAAGATAAATAAGATTTCCTTGGAAGATAAATCCTAAAATATCATTTCAATTAGGGATGGCAATTTGTGCATGTTGTGTCGTTATTGTCCATTATTTTCGTGTGTGTTCTTGTCGTATTAAAAAAAATTAGTCCTAAGTGTAAAGCTTTGCGTAAGATAGATTTTTATTGTATCAGGTTATTATCATGTTGTCATTATCGTGTTTGAATTTAATGGATTCGTGTCTTATTCGTGTTTGAGCTTAAAAAGTTCTTATTATGTTCGTGGTCATTATTATCGTTCAAATTCATCTCGTGTCAGAAATTATCAGTCCTAATTTCAAAATACAAATTTGAGTCTTTGAACAGGCATAGTTAAGACAAAAGACCAGTTCTTTCTTTTTAAAAAATATGCATGTCATACTCCTATTCATAGTTATGAACTTATTTCAACCAATCTCCAAGATTTATTTATTTTGATAATAATGTTCAAGGTTTATGAAATGAACTTGTTGAAAACTCAAGCAGTATAAGTTATTTTATAGTTAAGAATTAAGAAAATGTCTGGTAAGATGATGATCATTGGGATGTGGATCATGTATATGTGCCAGGTGGATAAGTCCAATCCCTCTATTTTTTGTTGTAGCTCGTGAATACTTATGGGATGAAATTATATTTTAGAAGAAATTAAAAGGGATCTTGCCTATTTATATTTGTATGATAGCTAGGGTGAGTTCATATATATGTGTTGGCAATGTATGCCTTTATTCCGACAACAGTAATAGATATTGTTTTTAGTAAGATTTGTTTGGTTGTAACTAAGAAAAGGAATTATTACTAAATATTTTTTCTTTGTTAGAATAGAAATCTTAAATAAATGAATTTCTGTGAGCTCTAGACCTACTTATTTGGTAATTTCGTATGTAAAAAAAAAAAATAAAAAAAAATAAGAGAGAGAGAGAGAGAGAGAGAGAGAGCAGACCCTTGCCTCAGTCAGGAAGCAACCTTAAAAACCAGATTATAGGAAAATATATAGACTTCTATGGGTGAACAGAGACATTTGATTGATTGAAAGTTGAAACGGTCACGAGAATTTTAAGTAGAGAACAAATCAATCAGTCAATTTCAAATTAATTATTTTGTGAAGTATGCTTAAACATTTCCACATTTTTTAAACTAAAAAAATTAATTGTTAATTTGATGCTAAATTAAAGCATAAATATGAAATTCATTTGTATGCGTGCTTGTTGTTAGCCTGTGTTTGCATCACTGTTTGTATTAGGAATGATTTATTTTTCCCCATATAAATACAATATGAGTGAATTTAATTTTTGTTTAATTCGAGACACTTTTTATTTAAATCCTTGAATGATTTTTTTTTAATAAGTTTACATTAATCTTAAACACACACCCACATGTCTGAAAACTCGAACTTGTGACCTATTAGCTACAAGCAAGGTGTTTTAACCACTACAACCCGAACGAATGGACTTGTATATTGCAACTTTGATTGTCTCGTCTGTCATATTGGATATTGAAGAATGAGCTAGTAATATATTTAGGATGAAATGGTAGGAAAGAATAAGTATGTTGATGTGTGTGATTGTACGTAGTGTTAGGGCAACAATCGAGAGGTACAAGAAAGCAACAGCAGATTCCTCAAGCGCTGTCTCCACCTCCGAGGCTAACACTCAGGCTAGTAATTTATTCTTTTCGGTTGCATTCATTCCGTAGGTTTGCAATTAATTTTTCTTTTTTTAATTTACATCATGTTTGAATAGTTATGTCTATTATAACTATGTATATTACAAGCATGCGTACATGTTGTCCTTAAAAGGAATTGCAGGAGAAGTTTGGCTAGCCAATATTTTTGAAATAAAATATTACATCCTACAAATTTTAGAAACACTTCTTATTAAGTTTAGAGATTGTGAAAACAAGTGGAGAAGTGGGTCTGTATTGAAGGCAATAAAAGAACAAGGTATAGAGTAAAGCAAAAGAAAGAATAAAAAAGAAAATTGTGAAATGTGGTATTTAAAAAAAAATTAATCAAATTTAAAGCAAAATAACTGTAACATTGTAAGTAATGACCTTATATTTGTAAGATTTTCAAGTAGGGATGTGGATTAGAAAATGTGTTGATTCGTGTATTGAGACAACATAGTCTTAATTAGTGTTGAGAAACCAAGGTAACATTAAGACTGTAATGGTTGATGAAGCAGTTTTACCAGCAAGAAGCCAACAAGCTGCGCAGACAAATAAGAGAGATCCAGGCTACAAACAGGTTCATTGTCACAACATTAATTAATTAGTATATAATCATATTAATTTCAGTAAGTACCGGTGCAGACAAATGCTGGGAGACGGGATAACCAGTATGCCTTTTAAGGATCTAAAGAGCACCGAAAGCAAAGTAGAGAGGGCCATCAGCCGCATCCGCGCCAAGAAAGTACGCAACAACTCTTCTTAACTATGAATCATATATATATCTTGCATTTTCCCATCAATTGTATTTTCTGCAGAATGAGCTGTTGTTTGCTGAGATTGAACTCATGCAGAAGCGGGTAACCATTTTATTATTATCTCCATTTTTCATTTCACCAAAATCTATATAGATATATGGTAATGTATCAGGAGCTGGAGCTGCACAATGCTAACATGTTTCTCCGATCAAAGGTCACTTACTTTTAACTATGTGTGTGTGATAATTCTTTGTTAAAAATAAGTAATAAAGCTGGAATGTTGGGGTGATGCAGATAGCTGAGAGTGAGAGAGCGCAGCAGCAGATGAGCTTGATGCCCGAATATCAGGGCATCAATAATTCCAATTCACAGCCAGAGCCATATGATATCAGGAACTTTCTCCCCATGAACCTCATGGAACCCCACCAATCCCAACGCCACCACACGCTCTGATCATACCCCCCTCCAACTCGTGTATGATATGAAATGATACCCACATTATATGATACCATATAATACACATATATATACTCATGTAATTGATCTCTTCCTTGCAGCTGAAAATTCGACCAGAAACGATGGATGATGAATCTCTTGTTTATTATATGTAACCTACACTTCAAGTGTTGTGATGTTGACTTGGCACTCTTGCCCTCCTAACATGATATATAAGATGTTAGTATCCAATTACACTAGTGTACCCTGCTGCTATAAATGTTTTAATATTATTACTACTCTAGCTGCTTGCTGTCAATTTATTAAAAACAACCAAAGAGTTGAAATAATAGCAGAGTGTATGTGAAGCTACAAATGAATATACAGTTACATATATTACTGAGCTTTTGAAGGTCACATTTTATATCTTCTTCTTCTTCTTCTTCTTCTTCTTCTTCTTCTACTACTATCCACAGTTGAGCAATGTCTGAGAAGAGACTGAAGGCTAAACCTTCTTCCCTCTGCCTCAAACACTTCCTCCATCGTTTTAAACCCAGATAAACAATATTTATATACTTGTAACATAACACATATGTATGAAAAAGAAGTTCCCTCAGCTAGTTATCCCACATTTTTTTATATGCTCATTTGATGAATTTACATGCCTAGTCCATAGATGCCTTACCCCTGCCGACCCAATTCCCAGCCATGGCTTTGCTGGCCCACTGAAATGCACAACGGCTGCAGCTTTCAGCATGTGCTTGTCTGATCGTGGGTGCCTGTTCCCCAAACCAGCTACATGCCATGAAGGATCTATAGTGTGGAGATGACTGTCAAAAGCTAGTAAAGCAGGGGGAAGTGCTCCAGGATGCCAGAGTTCGAAACCAGAATTGAGGCTCTGCATAACAAAGAAATGCATATGACCACGATATCTAAAAAGGATTGGGATGTGTTTTTAGCATGAAGCGAAGGAAATACAGATATCGTGAAGAAAAGACAGCATAGCAATAGCAAACTCACAAGTTTAAGCCAATGATGATACACTGCAGTAATGTTGGTCTTCCTCCATCTATGGAGATTGAATATGTTGACTCCATAAAGCCATCCACAATGATTCTTATCCAAGCTAGATGATATGATTGGGTTTGTGAAATTGAAATAATTTTCATACTTCCTTCCCGGACAACACTCATGCCCACACCACGAATCCACAACTGCACCCACAACTTTCTGATCAAGATCCACGTCCCATAGAGATGATAAGTCGTGTTGAACTACAACATCGTCGTCCAGGAGCAAAACTTTGTTTAGGTCTGGAAACAGCTGTCAGATGAACAAATTTCAGAAAATTAATTTCCCTTCATCGTTCAGCTGAAGATTATGCTCATGACCAGTCTAAACCGTTATTATTCAAGAATTTTACCTCGGGTAGATAGATGCGGAGGTGATTTAAAAGGGAGATAGAGCTAGGGCTTAGGACATCTAGCTTGTGATAATTGTCATTCCCATACTCAAGGTCCTCCTTAAGGTTTTGGTAATTGCGACTCCAGATTTGATGATGAATTTCTAACATCTCCTTAACAGCTACATTTACCTCATGAGGCCAATCATATTGATGCAAGCCCTTTACTTCGACAACTGCAGAACCAACAGAGTTAACTGCAAACCACGCATGCATTGAAGTGTATGTCTTCTTATCGGTGACCACATGAAAGACCAACTTTTCAGGATTGCTTGATATTTTGAAGGTGGAGGAGATAACAACAGAGGCTGCAAGGATGTTGTCAGTTAAAAGGACAACATGATGATAAGAAGGGTCTGTAAGGCGGTAAACATATTGAGGCAAAGGCAATTGAGAACGTGCTGCGGCATTTGCAGCATACTCCTCCGCCATTTCAAGAGATAGACAGTGCAGGCTCTTAGGGACTCCATGAGCAGATAAATGCCAGTAAATAGACTCGTGCCTCTTAGCTGTTTTAACAATGAGCTCCATTTTTGCAATCTGCAACATGATAGAGAAGAAGAAATGCTAAGACTTATCAACCAAAAAAGTTTCAGAAGGAAAAACATGAGAAAATTGTTGAGTGACTATTTAAGGGCACAACATGAAGTTATAGTAACATGAATTTTGATGTATTGTTAATCAGATAAGCTATAATGACGTAGACCTAGATTATATATCCAAAAGTTCTCTTAACTCGTTCAGCGAGCTATTACATTTTTCTAAATAAGCAACAAAAAAAAAGGTGACTAGACCAATGTTACTTCCATATCAATAGATACTTAAGCACAAGTTTCATACACACGGCAAACATATATAACCTTTCATTTTTGGTTATCTGTAATTGCAATAGAAAAGTTGGCACATAATTATAGTATAGTTAAAATAAGAGAATCATCCCCACAATTAAAAGCATATTCTAAGTGAGTGTTAGTTGACACCACTCACCTTGTGGACCTATAACAAAAGAAAAAGTGTAATTTCACATGTTTTGGCCTATTATTACTAGAAATGCACATGCAGTTTATTGGTTTACTACCACAATAATATAGTAGTTAGTGTGCTTCCAACCCATCCATGAAAGGCTTATTCTAAAATATGATTTAAAACAGTCAACAAGCCATCTGTTTGAGTCACTAGCACTCTGCATTCTCATCAATATTACTTGTCAAAGTAAATGAAGAAACTGGTATTACAACTAGCTTCACACCTCATTTTTGCTCATCTAATTATTCTCACCGCTCTTCAGCATTATTTTTTGTCTAGCAAGCAATATATCTTTGCAAGCTCTCAAGAACTCTAGAGGTGTGGATGACTATAGATATTAGAAAGAAAAGTGGGAGGATTGCGATCATAAGTATCCGTTGGCTGCTGACAATAGTGGAAGATCAAATTTGGTGAATAAGAGTCAAATAAATATAGCACATACAAAAGAGAGTGAATAATATATTAATATTAACCAAGGAAGAGCTAAATTACCATGGCTTTGGTCTTGAATGCGAAGGCTTTTATGTCGTGTCTGTTTAGTGTCATATCCTTCACAAGATCCTTGAATGAAACAGGTTCAGAATTTGAACCTTCCACTGTACCAATTCCACCACCATTATCACTAACAGTTGCCTCCAGCAAGGCCCTCGTCAGCTCTTCTCTGAGCTTTTTTGGCATTATTATATGTCAGATCAGATAATGGTAAGCAACACCAAATGGGAATAACATCATGATTTTGTTTCCATGCATTATTATAAGTTTACACACACATGGAAAAAGCCTATAGTGACTCTGCCACCAGGTCTAGTGCTAGTGGGGTCAACAGTATTTCTTGCACTATTGGCTAGTGAAGGTTTTTCTTCTTTCTCAATAAAGTCATCGCTAACTGCCAAAATGTATGCACAAGACGCTTAAAATGTCAAGAAATTTCTATTCAAACTATTATAAACTCAAAAAGGTACTAGCTCTAATTAGCCCCTCATTAAGGTTAATTATTGGGCATTTGATAATAAAAAGCTTCAATTCCTAGATCTCTAGTTACTATTAGTAAGGTCTAGCTATATAAAAATTACGATAAAGAGGTTGGAAATAAAAAATCTTGTGGCTGTGGAGCTTGCCAGGTGTTGATCAAAACAACTGGAGCAGGTAATTGGGGACAGCAGTCCCCAGAAAGCGCTTATCCACTTCTCTTTTTCCTACGTTATCCAACTATAAACTGCAGTTTGTTCGCTGTTAAAAAATATGTCTTCCTATTCTTTTCTTTTTTTAAATTCCCAATCAGTTAGGGACAGTGGGAGACAGACCATAATTTTTCTTGCATTTCATGTTCATATGAGATTGAGGCAAAATGTTGCGTCTTCTCACTCATCTCAGCTGTAATGCTATGCACCCAATAACTATAAAATTTCGCAAAGTAGCTGAATCATTAATATAGTAGTATATTTTTATTTTACCTTCTCCTAGTCAAAGTGTCTCAATTATTTAATTCCTTTACTAAAAAATTCAATTCTTACATATGGGATTCGAATGGAGAAATGAATTTAAACAAAACATCAATTTATATTTCTAATGATGGAAAATCCATCTGAGGATATGCATCTATTTATTAAAAAAAAAAGCATATTATTTCGCATGCATACAGCATATGAATATTGCACATTTGCAAGGTGTAATTTTATTAAGCAACCATCATCAGAGCAAATGTGTACTTACCGAGGCAGCATCACTCCCGCCAAAAAATCGCCATGTCAGACAACCTGCAAGATTACAATTTTACCCATATAATATAACCAATATTTACAGATATGTCCCAAAGCGATTAACCGAAGTAGGGAAAGACGGAGTGCGAAATTACCAATAGGGGAAGAGCATAGGGCAGCCGATTCAAGGACTAGAAAAGCAGTTCGAAACAAAAGAAAGGGCAAAAGTAGTCCAACGAACAACCTAATCGTCCGGTGAGATAACCGGCGTTTACCCGCCGTCGGCAGTGAGCTCTTCCACTTCATCCCCCTCCAATCGCCTCCGGAGGCGACACTACTGGACACCGCCAGTCTCTTAATCCCAGTCGCCGATATGTAAAACTTCATACTGCGCGCGATCTCCGATTTCCGCTTCTAGTTCAGAAAATTCGCATCGCGAAGACCACCCCCAGCTTCAGATCTCAATATTTCTCACCTGCAAATAAAAAAAGCGAAATCAGCTTTGACAATTATGTCGGTTTCAAAATATAGATAATCGAAACGGAAATTACCTTTGCAGAGAAAATTATTCGCCGTAAGCGGCTCCTTGGAACGGAACTCTGCGGTGAATCTCATTCATCTGCTTCAATATGTGCATATATACATATTTATTTATACGGGTAGAGAAAGATAGTGTCTGCGTCACTGCTTTATATGCTTCGATTTGTCAATGAATCAAGATCACGCACCGCCGTAATAAACATAAACAAATATATTTTTGCTTGAAATATTTATATATATATATATATATGTGTGTGAGTGAGAGAGAGAGATTATGTATGTATAGATTATATAGTAAAGAGTAGTATACATACTATACATTCAACTGTGTGAGGGGAGAGAGAAAGAGTGGGGGCCCAACGATGAGAAGCAATGCCGCGTTGAATTGATATGTTGTGCATGGTGCAATGCGAGTTGTACGGTGAATTCAGGGGCCTCACCACTTACAATACTCACTGGACCTTGTTATTGTAGATGTAGGTGAAATTGCAATTATTTATTTACACATATACATATTAATATGTATCACTTTGTCCCTTATCATATACTTTTAATCGGATGAATAGTCCACTTTACTTTTAGCATAATAATCAATACAAATAAAGATAAAAGAAATTAATATTTTATTAGTGAGTATATATTATTTTTTATTTTAAGTAATTTATATAATACACCAAAGGAGTCCCATAAATTTCCCTCTAAAATTTTTAAAAAACGTGCAATGCCAAATAAAATATTTAAATAATTTCATTCATATCTTACAATTATTTATTATTTTTATAAGATAATATATTTCCAATTAACAAAGTTTTTATTTATTGTGTTCTTCCACCCATGTTCCAAATTTGAATAATAATTATGAATTTTTTTACGTAAATTCAAGTGCTAAATATTACCAAGTTTAGGATCCATACACTTTCATTAAAAATATATATTTTGGACAACATTGAAAACTTTGTGATTTAACATATGAGGTAACATATATAAATTAAATATATCTAAGCTAAAATATAAAAAATATAGTAATTAATATGTGTAAAAGATGTCAAGATATTCAATTAATATATTACGAATTTAATATATCCACATATGTTATTAATGCAGTTTAGAAATATTATTTTTCAACTCAAATATTTTTGCTTATTCATCTTATATATACTACTTATTTTATTAGTATATATTCTTATTTAGTATTCTTTATACAGTTTTTTAAATATTAAAATATTTTTCTTAATATATATATATATATAATACTTAGGTTTATTTGGATGAAGTATAAAGTTTAATATAAAAATATTATTTTATATTAAAATTTAAATATAAGTATTAAAAAATATTTCCGTGCAGATATAATTCTAATTAGATATATGAAATCGTTTACATTTTGTGAACACACTCGGGTATGAATGTTTCTCTTCTGTTTTATTTTTATAACTATACTTTATAATTATTTTTTCTTATTAATTGTTCATTAGTTTTGAGTGTTTTAAAACGATGATTTACACTTATATTCATGCAAATTGTAATTAATAGACTCAACACCACTAATGTCATAGTGGTCAAATCAAGACTCGAGAATAGTCCTTTCGTTTTCTTTTATCTTTCTTCACATGGATTCAATTAAAATCACTCAAATTTTAATAGTATTCAAGGGTTAAATTATTATTATTTTTTAAAAAAAAGGTCAGATTGAAATGGATATTTTTCTGATTCCACGGAAGAATTATGCACACACACGTCAAGTATAATAAATATTTGATGTAGGGAAGGTCTTGGGTTAGGCAGGCCTAAATGATTTAGGCGGGTTTTAACCATTAACCCAAGTTTTAGGCGAGTTTTATCCATTAACCCAAGCCCAAACCCATATAATATACCCTATTTGGGATGGGTGAACCCATTTGGGTAGGATAAAACCCGCCTAAACCGTTTAGGCCTGCCTAACGCAAGTTTTTGCCTTTGATGTATGATACGGAAATATATAGTATATATATATCATAAGCCAAAACTGCTGGGTGAGGATGCAGACCAGATCCAGATGGACCGACCAATTAAATCCTCATAGTTTAACCGCACTACTTCCTCACATATATTTTTGTATTAAAAAAATAAAAACATATACTATATTTTTTATAATTCATATTTGTTACCAAGCATTATAATTTCAGATTTTATCAACATTTGCCTAATTTATAAGTTAATAATGTACGAGTAACGCTTATTAATAGGTAGATTAAATAGTAATTGTGGGTAAGATGTGAAAGGTGCAGAACTAGTTACTATGTATTATGAATAAAATAATTGGAGTGGTTCCAGTCGCAAATATAAGAGGGACAGGGGCATGTGATGAGGGTATGATCATACTTTAGAAAAGGAGCACAAGAATTAATATCATCTCGTTTTTGGTGTCTCCTTTCACAATCAGGAATAGTTATAGTACTCCCTACGTCCCGTCCTATTAGTCCCATTTGCCATTTCGGTCCGTTCCAACTTATTAGTCTTATTTCTATTTTTAGTAAACTTAAATTATTAAAATAATAATTTTATTTAATAAAATTTAATAACCTATTTATGAATTTACTAACCTACCCCCAAACCCTAAACAAAATTACCCCCCATACCCCGCCGCTCTTCACCCATCCCACCCCAACATAATCTGATTACTCCCCCCAACCCTAATTCTATCACTCACCCCTCCCAACCCTAATTTCTCTCTTCAATCCGCCGCAACCCTTCGATCTCTCTCACCCCTCTTCTTCTCACCGCCGGTCATTTCTTAGTGCCGCGATGATGAAATCCCCCTTCTCTTCTTTGTCTGTATCTCTGTCCCGCGAGGATGACGAGCCGACGATGCTTTCTCTGTCTCCCTCGCCGCCAGTTGCTGCTGTCGGTGACGAGATCTACCCCGACGACTTCGTCTCTTCTACCGCCGGGGGCTTGGAGGCAGGGAAGGCCGACCAGATCCATGAAGAAGCCGCACTTCTGAGCGACGACCACCGTGCCTCCCCTGCTTCCCCTCCGGCCGTTGATATTATGTCGCCTCCGCCACCAGTCTTCCGTGCAGGTGACTTTCTTTTAACCGACGGCTCCCTCAGTCCTTGCTCTATTATGACGTTTACTAAATTCCCCCCTTTTACGCATCCGTCTCTTCTCACCGCTGGGGTCACGGAGTCGTGGATGGCCGAAAGCTCGTTCTCACCGTCGGAGGGGTCCGTTGCCGCCGGTGACTTGGAGGCATGGATGGCAGACAGTGAAGAAGCACGGTCTCTGAGCGGTCCGACAATCGAGGGAGGGTGTCGGAGAGAAGTTTTGGAGGAGGTGGTTCGCATGTTCTGGGAAATATACTTCCCTAATATCCGGTGAATCCTCTCCTTTGGATCTTTTTTTTCATTGTTGTTGGGTCTGTTGCATGTTGGTTCTTGGCTCTGTTGGCTCTGTGGTTCGATTAATTGTTGGATCTGTGGGTCGATTAATTGTTGGATTTGTGGGTTGATTAATTGTTGGCTCTGTTGGCTCTTGTTGGGTTGATTAATTGCTCTGCTCTATTGCTGGGTCTGTTGTTGGTTGTTGGCTCTGTTGGGTTGATTAATTGCTCTACTCTATTGTAGGGTCTGTTGTTGGTTGTTGGCTCTGTGGTTCGATTATCTGTTGGCTCTGTTGTTCGATTATCTGTTGGCTCTGTTGGGTTGATTAATTGCTCTGCTCTATTGTTGGGTCTATTGTGGGATTAGGGGGCTATTGATCTGAGATGATAAAAAAAATTTGGTCACACACTTTATCAAAAAACAAACACATTTGTGAATATTTTGTGTGAAATGTGTTTAAGAAGTTTTGAAGTGGTTTCATTCAAATCTTAGGTAAACATTTCAGCTTTGCAAGCTATAGCATAATGCATTACATTGAATATCCTGCCTATTACAAAAAACAAGACTTATAACTGTAAGCTGTACAAAAAAGGCAAGCCTAATTACTGTCATTAGATGTCTTCCCCTTGCATCCCTAGGTTTGAAATAAGCCTCTCTATCCCATCAGTGTGCCCTGCATCAATTAAGAACTGCATGGTCTCTTTCATCAGTTCCATGGGTATTTGTAAATTTCTTGGTAATTCATTGGCCAGTAATAATGCATTCTTCTTCATATGTGGCACCTTGTAATTGTTGCATCCCTTCACTTTCATAATTTCCTGCATGCAGCACTGTAATGATAAGATAACCTTGTTTAGTGTCATTGCATCAAGACTGTTGTAGCTGCTTATGACTGCATTAACTAGCTCCTCTGCATCCCTGCATGATTGTTGCTGTTGCAGACTTTGAATTGCTCTAAAAAATCCAAGATTATTAACATTACTATCAGGACTATTAGGTGGCTGTTGCACTAATGATATGTTGAACCCATCAGTGTGTGCTATTGCTTGAAAATCTAGGTCTGAATTGTTGATATGTGGCCTTGCATTGTCCTGTTGTATGTAGATTGTCTTAGGTAAACATGTAGGCCAGCTTGCTTTTATTGCTGGTACAATCTGTATGTTGGACATTAATTTAAGTAAGTAGGATGAAAACTAGGAAAAATAAACATGCATGACAATTTAAAAAAAACTAAACTCTTTACCTGATTGATTAAGCAATCCTTTATCACTTGCTTAGTGATTGAATTTATTGGCTTAGTCTCCGTAGTTCCTGCAGGCCTCTTCATACTGTTTCTTCTAGCCTTTAACTCTTCAGTGAATGGCCAAATGCCAATTTTACCATCAAACAAAACACTGTCATCCTCTGAAAACACAGGTCTAGACACAGCACACATGAACATAACCTTTGGTATGAATTTCTTGCTTTTGCATGCTCTGTGTACTTCTTGTTTAGATTGGGTGACGTAGTATCTGTGGGTCGTTTTGGTTAAATAAAACCATTTCTCATCAATATGAATGACATTGTCCATGGGCTTGAATCTTAGGATGTTCAATGCATTGTCATATTCTATAGCTTGCAAACTGAAAATCAACCTAGACATTTTGTTTGGAGCTGTCAAAGCTGGCTTAATTGCATTAGTGTGTGCTTTGATCAGATGTGATTTAGCCCACCTACCCACCACAGATTTTGGAACACTTAAACTGTCTGCTAGGGCTCTGATTGTTACTCTTTTTTGATAATGTACTTGAGCTATTTGATCATAATTTACCTTATGTTTCACTTGTTGGATTCTCATGAATCTCTTGCCCACAACATGCATAATTTCACCTCTATCTCTTTGCCCTTTTGCAGTTTCCCAGATTCGTGAAACTGTCTTCCGACACACATTGAAGGTTGCAGCTGCTTCATTTATCTTGCCCCCTCCAGGCTTCCCATCATTGCAGTTCACTAGCAAGAACTGCATGATCTCCTCTTTTTTGGAATCTAGAACATCTTGCTTTGCCCCCATTTGGATGTAAAATTTCAGAAATGTGTAAATTCTTAGCAAACAGGCTGTATTTATAGAACAATCCTGCAGGAGAATATTGTAAATTTTGAAATTTGCCTCTCTTTTTTTGGTTGAAAATTTCCCTCTTTTTTTTGGAATCTCTACCCTTTTAGTAATTGTGCAATTCCACTTACAATTTTTTTATGTTTATTAATGCATTTTTGGCTTAAGTATTACATTGCCTTGGTTCTTGTGTCCCTTCCTAAGGGACTAATAGGAAGGGACAGAGGGAGTATTATATATGGGGAAGATACTTCGGTCTAAATCGATAAAATCAAAGTAATTTTGTCTGTCTGGTAACCTTAATAGAGATATCGATTTTTCGGTTGAATTCAATCGTAATATTTAATTTGGTTCATAGTTTCAGTAGAATATCATTTTGATCATACATTAATAATATTTAGATTACATTATAATAAGATTTTAATGTAGTATGGTGGTCGAGGTTAGATTATGAGCTTTAAGAGTTACTCTCTCCCTCCCGCCATATTAGGCACACTTTTCTTTTCGGTCTGTCCCGTTTATTAAGCACATTACCTAAATTGGTAAAGAATTAACACATCTTAATTAAAATTAGCATATCCTAAAATGACTCCTATCCCCCCAATTTTTCCTAAATTTACAACCCTACCCTTGCAACCCTAAAATCCACTCCCCTAAATTATTCCACTCATTTGTGCCGCACCCTTTCCCCATCGTCTCTCTAGCGAACCCTAATTTTTCGCCGCCATCCTCTCAAACTCTCTGATTCATCGTCGACTCTCACCACCACTGCGATGATGACACCTTTGTTGCCTATCCCGAAAGCTGCGATGATGACACCTGTAGATCCCTCGCCGTCGTTTGTGCGTGCAGGCGGCGAGCCCTACCCTTGCGATGACGGTGGAGTCGTTGCCGCCTCTGCAGGCGATGACTCCGAACACGACGCTAGCAGGCGATGGGTTTGTTGCTAATGAGCAGGGTATTCTCGCCGATCGGTCGATGGTCACACACGAAGGCGATGGGTTTGTTACCACCGCAAACTCAACGACGTGGTGGCTCGGCAGCGATAGATCCTGTATGAACGGAGCGACGGTGCTGAGCGGTCCAGAGGAGGTGGAGCTCTCTTTTGATTCGGAGAAAGAGAGGGTGTGGCTGGCGATGGTTGCGCAGGAGTTAGCTTTTTCCAACCGAGATGAAGATGGAAGTAGTTCATCTATTTTGGGACATACAGTTCCCAAATATTTGGTGATTTCTCTCTTTTTTACCTTTCTGCTCTGCTTTTCGGCCATGATTGGTTCTATTTGCTTCTGCTTTTCGGCCATGACTGGTTCCATGAAATTATTGATTCTGTTGCTGGTTAGATTTGTCGGCTCTAATGGATCTATTGCTGGTTCTGTGTTGCTTCTATTTGTCGGTTATGTTACTAGTTGAAGTTGGAATTGTTGGTTAGATATGTCGGTTCTAATGCTGGTTCTATTCGTTCTTTTGCTGCTTCTATGTGATAGTTATATTTGCTGGTTGAAGTAGAAATTGGTGGTTCTGTTGCTGGTTGAAGTATAAATTGTTGGTTCCATATTTACTAGTTCTATGTGTTGGTTAATGTTCTACTGTGGGAAAATAGGTGAAATCCTGAAATGATTTAAAATTGCACACACAAACTTGTAAACATTCATGATACACTTTATAAAGTGAAATGTGTTACACCGTGTTTGAAGTGGTTTCTTAAGACTGTGTAGGTTGATATGTGTAAGATTACATGCCATATGCTTTAAATCAGTACCATATGCTTTACAAAAATACCATATGCTATACAAAAGTCCCATATGCTTTACAATAAAGAAAATGAAAACCCTAAATATGTAATGAGACCTTCCATGTCATTTGCTTCATGCCCAGTTTCATTCAAATAATCTAGGCATTCTTTAACTAATTCTATTGGTATCTCCAGATTTTTGGGTAAAGCATTTTGCATCATCAATGCATCATTTTTCATATGTGGCAGCTTATAATTGTTGCAACCCTTATTTAGTGTCGTTGATTCAAGGCTGTTGAAGCTTGTTACGACTGCATTTACAAGCTCACTTGCATTTTGACACGTTTGCTGCTGCTGCAAGCTTTGAATTGCCCTGAAAAATCCCAAATCATTCACATTTAAATCAGGAGAGTTAGGTGGTTGTTGCACCAATTGAATGCTAAATCCATCTGTAGTTGCTCCTTTTTGAAAATCTCCATCCCCATTAGTGATATGGGGCCTTGCATTATCTTGTTGAATGTGAATACATTTACTTAAACATGTAGGCCACTTCTCTTTAATTGCTGGAATAACCTGTAAATACACAGTCAATTCATTAGCTTCATGAACAATCAATACATTTAGGGCTGTTTAAACTTGAAGTACTTACATTGTTGATTAGGCAAGCCTTTATCACTTCCTTAGTGATAGATTGAATTGGTTTGAGTTCTAGTGTACCAGCATCCCTATTTTTGCTGCTTCTTTTAGTTGCAACCTCTTCTATAAATGGCCACATCCCTATTTTACCATCCCAAATGACACTGCCATGATCTGAAAATATCGGCCTACTAACAGCACACATGAACATCACCTTAGGAATAAATTTCTTGCTCTTGCATGTCCTATGTGGCTCTGGTTCTGATTCTGTGAGGTAGTATCTTTGTGTGTTTTTGGTTAAGTAAAACCATTTTTCATCTATGTTCACAATATTCTCCATTGGCTTGAAATGAAGCTTCTTTGAAACATGGTCATAAGCTATGACTTGTAAACTGTACCTCAATCGTAACAGTTTGTTAGGAGCTGTCTAACATGGTTTAATTGCATTTGTGTGTGCTCTGATCAGGTTTTGTTTAGCTCATCTTCGCACAGTAGACTTAGAAATGTTAATGCTATCAGCAAGAGCTCTTATTGAACCTCTTTTCTGAAAATTAACTGCAGCAATTTGTTCATTATTTACCTCATGTTTGAGCTTTCACAAATAAATTCTGATGAAACTAAGAAATGTTCGATATTTTAATTTTTTAGTTAAATTGATATTTAAAAAAATCAAACCAACCAAACCAAACTATTTTAATATAACTTGAATGACTTCATTTGAAAATTTTTCAAATAATATTATTTGGTTTGACCAATATTTTCATCATTTAAATCAGCCAAATCAAATTGTATGCACCCTTAGTCATACATGCTTATTTTTTAACTATTAACTCATTTTTATCTCTCCAAATACTATTCAACATATATATTTAAACGACAAATTGACGATATGTTTTTGAGTAATAGAAAAATGTGTCGTCTGATTTAATAATTTGGCAACTCATTGTCTAATATGAGGTCACGTCCAGGCCTTAACAGATAAATGAGAGCAAAATTTATATAGTCACTTTGGATAAGTTAATATATTATATAGCCACAAGTTTAAAAATGTATGTTTTTAGCCACTTTTCAATGATTGGAGAGAGAATTTAACATTTGAAATTGTTAAACATTAATTGTTTTTGGATTTATTACCCCACCACCTACCCCACTTCCCCTTCTCTCTCTCTCTACCGGCGACTCCCCCACAACCGTGCCTCCATTTTCTCCGATTTGAAGCTCCAAACCAACGAATTTTGCTCGCCCAACCCAAAAAAAAAGCTACATTCCATCGATTACAATGTCTGGAGACGAAGAAAATCCGAACCAAGTAAGTTATTTTCATTTTATTTCGCCGAAAATAACTTCTTTTTTCGCAGAAATATGTCGATTTTTATGTCTTTTTTCCCATCGATTTATATGTTTTTTAGGTTTAAATGCATGTTTAATTATGTATATAGTTGATTAGGTTCATATTTCGTCGATTTCTATGCTTAAATATGACTAGAAATGGATTTTGCTGCGTTTTTACTGTGAAAAACACTGTGTCTACCCGACCTAGGAGAGAGACGACGAGATCTCGATTTTTTTTTTATCCAGAATTAATTTATGCTATTTATTTTCATCTCGATTTTGAAATCGAGATCTCGATTTTTTTTTTACTTTCTGTTTTTAATTCCTTTAATTCTATTTTTATTTAAATATTTTATTTTATTTAATTGCAGGTATGGGAGTGGATCAGACCCAGTTTGCAGGGGACAGTCCCCCGGTCGATGAATTGTTACGACCGGGACATTCTTGAGGACATTCGGTCCAGATTAGAGAGCTTCGGAGACGATGATATTCTTGATTTATTTAGGGAAGGTCCCTTCAGTGCATTTCTCTCTTTCCGGTGGAAGAAGAGAACTATACGAGCTACTTGGGCTCTTATCACCCACGAGATTAATGTGGAGGGAGCTGAGGATGAGCTGTGGTTTCGTGTTGGTGAAACCAACATACGATTAGGTGCAGAGGAGTTCTGTTTGATGACTGGGTTGCGGTTCGGCGATTCGGGTTTTGATCCTACTGTGTTAAATGATATGCCGAAGGATGGGTGCTTATATTCTCACTACAATACCTTGCCCAGTGTAGATAAGTTGCACATTGATTTCATGAACCGGGACCTGAATCTGAGCGATTCCATTGATGATTATGTGAAGATTGCTCAGATTCTTTTTGTCTACCGGATGTTGATTTGCTTGGATGGGAAGCGACTGGTAGACCCATGGGTCTATACATTGGTGGAGAAGCCTCACGAGTGGAGGGCTTTCCCTTGGGGCTCGTGGTCGTTCAGTGTCTTGCTGCATCAGATGTCTGTCGTGATCACATCTTCGAAGGCAGCTAAGGTGCCTTTGGTCCATATATACGGCCCTGTTTGGGTGTTAGAGGTAATTGTTTGTAATTTTCATTTTTAATTTAATATATTTTTAATTTATAAAAGATAAGACAAGAACTGTTAATTATTTACATTATTTTGCAGGCATGGGCGTACGAGGTGATCCCTGATCTGGCAGAGGTATGTGCGATACGCCATATGCCAGAGGGGACTATGCCTCGATGCTTGATGTGGAGACCTCGTTATGTTCGGGATGCTGACTTCACTGATTTTTTCACACAGAAGGTAATTATTGTTTACAATTTTTCATAATTATAATATAATTAAATAAATATGTTTTATTTGATTTTTGTTTTTTTTTTCAGCATGATTACTGTACTTCACTGCAGCCGACTGAGGATGAGGCCGATTCTGAGTTTTGGCTCAGTCTGCGGAATGCTGAGCAGCCGATGATTCGCAGATTTAGACCTTACAGAGGCTTGAAGCCTCGATCATCAGTCTCTCAGCGGTCTGCTGCTAGTACCTCGAGGTCTTCTTCGAGGAGGGTTCCACAGCAGCAGCAGTCGCCGCCACAGCGTCGTCCCTCGCCGCCGCCGCAGCAGTCGCCGCCACAACGCCACCCATCGCTAGTGTTCGAAATGGGGAGTGGTGGTTTTGATATTCCAGTGAGGTTGCCTGGGCAGGGAATGATTATGAGTAGGGAGCTCTATTTCCGGCCACTTAATGACCTGAAGGAGAATGTTTCAGAAGATGTAAGTGCATAACTATTAGTTGTGAATTTTTTGATTATCGACTTTATATTAATTTTTTTTGTGTGATATCAGCTTTTGCAGATCTTCATGACAATGTCACGAGACATGGTTGCCAGAGCTGACAGCAGCGTACTTGAGGACGGTGTTGACCCGGACAGCACTATCATATTAGACCCCTCTTTCTTTGTAAGTAATGAATGTTGAAATTTATTTTAATTCTTTAATTTTCATTTCATTTTATAATGTATATTATGTGCATGACCGTATCTTGCTAAAATGGGAAAAAGTCCCAAAGAAAAAACGAGGGAAGGCTGCTGATGATTACGATTGGTGGAAGCCCCATGATGATCTAGTGAAAGCTGTCCAGGGTAGCGGTGGAATGTCTGGCTTTAGGAGTTGGTACAAGGCCAAACATGTAAGTGACATATTTTTAGATTAAATTGTTCTATTAGTATTCATATTAAGTTTAATTGTGTTTATTTGTATTTTAGGTGATCGGGATTGTCCATCTCTACGAGCACTGGGTCACTGTACGGATTGATCTTCATAGCTGGACCGTTGAGTTATATGACTCACTTCTCCACGCTTTAAATGATCCATCTGACCCAGTGCTCTATCTGAAGCGGGACACGGAACTCCGACCACTTCTTGTATTACTTCCCCGTGTCCTTGATGCTGCCGGGTACTGGGACAGGGTCGATCCTCCTCGTGTAAGAATCATTGGTAATTTTACTTTGATCAAGGATGTTAATGAGATGCCCATGCAGTTAGATTCACATAGTTGTGGAGTATATTGTATGATTTTTGTTGATAGGTTCCTACTTAGAAGGAGGAGAGCTCCAGTTAGTGACCTTACTTATGAGTTTACAGTTCATTATAGGCAGCTTGTAGGTGCTAGGATTGTAAGTTGGTGTAGAGAAGTAGAAGCTCGAGAAGCTGAACAGTTGTAGTACTATTTTCTATTGTAATCATAAATTATGTTTTTATTAATATTGAATTTGCATTTTGGTGTATTTTGTGATTGATATGAACTGCATAGGTGATTCTACAGGATTAAATGGATTTTATTGAAAAACAGATCATGCATTTCGAGATGAAATAGGGGATTTCGAGATCTCAGTTTGATTTCGAGATCTCGAAATCAAATCGAGATCTCGAAATCCCCTATTTCATCTCGAAATTGTTAATTAAGTAATTAATTATAATTAATCTTAAATTAAGACATTATACAGTTTAAACATACATTACTTAACATTTATTTAATAATTTAAAGTTCATTTAACATAAGACATTATACATTTGAATTTATTCATACATAAGATGTTTCTCTTTGAAATGTTCATACCTTATTCATGTTTAAATAGGATGAAGTAGAAGTAGTATAATACAAAGCAAACATCTTTGTAATGAATGAATTTTTGCAAGTTTCTTTGTTATCGAATCTATATTCCTTAAATGAATGTTATATGAGTTGATTATCCTCGAAAATTAGCGAATTAAACATCCAATTAGCCAATAATCCACATGTTGGGAAATTTGGCTAAGTTTCCTTTCCCCAGTAGCTACTTGTTTAGATTCTTGTTTTGGTGTTTTGGTGGATCAAATCCTAAGTCCTACCAGCGACAGTTTGTCTCTAGAATAGCTCTAGTCTCAAATGTAAAGTCCTGTTTAGGTCTTTTGAGTTGTAAGTCGTAGCTGATCAAGACTCATGCTGGATACTGTTCACCAGCATGAGATGTGCTTACCAGTTGAGAGAAGTCTCACCAGCAAGCGACTGACAAAGACTCATGCTGACACTGTTCATCAGCATGGAGTAGAGCCAATGACTGGTTACTGTTCACCAGTTGGATAGATTTCACCAGCAGGAGGCTGAGAAATCTTACCAGCAGAATATGTGTTCTGGCTGACACTATTCACCAGCGGTGAAGCCACCAGTCACGGGAGATTCCAAGAGATAACATCAGACAAATTGGTAGACCTTGATTGTGCTAAGGAAAGTCACCAGCAGAGATTACCAGCACAAGATCACCAGTATGATCTACCAGTTGGAGGTTATCAGCAGAATTGAAGATTCGCTCTCCCGAAGACTTAGAGACAAAAAGAAGATTCGTCTGAGGAAGTAACTGACAGTGTATGACTTTAAGGAGGATGCCTTAAAGTCTATCAGTTCAAGACACCAGTTCCGATTCCTCGTACTGACGAATAGAGTCGTTCTGACACAAAGAGATCTGTGTCAGATAAAGCGATCAAAGGTATGGCGCTTTCCGGAAATTCCTACCTACCGCCGTCAGAAGGACATGCGAGGACAGAGACTTTTCCGGATGTGTCCAAACGGCTAGTAAATTTGAATGGGATCCCTCGTCTATAAATACCTGGGATCCATCAACATTCAATACTCTTAACTCTCTTGACCTACCGAAAGAACGATCGCATTTATTGCCTGCAAGCAAATACTTTCGAGGCTTTTCTTAAAGGCTTTCCGTGTGTCGATTATTCGAACACGAGACTCCAAGCTTCCAGCTTGTGAGTTATTGATCTCTTTGGTGCTCTTTCTCTCTCAGAGGAAGTTCACAGCAGTTCTAGAGCCAGCCAGCTCTTGAGCTATTACGGGCAGCTTGCCGTATTAAGGAGTCACGTTCTTGGGAGAACTCAACACCCAACCAGTCAGAGGAGGAGGTTGAAGTGACGTGCTCGCACTCCATCCATCTGACGAGAGCTGAAGAAGGACAAGGACCGGGAGCGGTTGATCCAGTGGACTGGTAGACGGGGCATCTACCAGCTGGAGATAGATCGTAGGACTCTTTGTACCTGATTGCTCTTAGTGAATTTCCAGTGCATCGACTGGAGAGTGGACGTAGATCAGTTGATCGAACCACTATAAAAATCCTTTGTCTTTTATCAGCTTTCTGCATTTTCATACTGATTTTAAAACCCAGTAACTGATTACTGGAGTATATCTGAAAACTGATATAATTGTGCAAAGACGACTTAAAATATTCTAAGTGTTGAGCTACCAGCTGACCAGCCAGCTGCCAGTCAGCTGTGTACTCAGTCCCAGTTGACTTACCAGCTGACAAGGTCCCAGTCAGCTGAGTAACCAGCAGAGCGTAAGAAACGATCAAACACATTTTCCGCTGCCAAAGTATACCCTGATATCCGGGACCAACACCACAAAATCGAGATCTCGAAATCGATTTCGAGACATGTCGAGACAACAATTTAAGTTATCTCGATTCAAACCCTACAAATCACGAAATGGCAAATTCCAAGATCTCATCTCGATTTCGAGATCTCGATTTTGTAATCGAGATCTCGATTTCTTTTTGTTCCGATATAATATTTAAATTATATTAACGTTTTAATTTCAATTTTAAAAAAAGTCGAAATCTCGAGATCTCCATATCGAGATCTCGATTTGAAATCGAGATCTCGAAATGGAGACTTCGAGATCTTGATTTTTTTAAAAAAATTTGTCAAATCCACCTGAGTTCGTATACAAACCAAAATACCAAAACAGATCAAACAGAAAGTCAAAAATTAGTCCAAACATCAGCCACAATACCTAAATTCTATGATCAACTCTCTCCGGACATTTAATTAACAACATTTAATTAATTAGTCATAAGCTTGCAAATAGAAATTAGCAAATAAATAAAACAAGTGCCACTACTCACTCATATGGTCAACTCTCTCCGGACATTTTCTTTTTGTATGCCCCATCTGCTGACAGATACTACATGTCTTCGTCCGTCGCCTTCGTGGCCCATCTTGGGGTGGAGGACTGTTCAAATCCACCTCACCAATGGCGATATAAGCAGTGCAGGCACATGAGTTGTGACCGGATTGTCGACACCTTCTACATACTTGAGATCTGCGCGTGGTCGAACTCTCAGCACCAGAACGTGCTCTACTCATCCTCGGACGGCCAGCCTGTCGAACTACTATCGGTGGTCTCACAACATAAGATGTTACCTCCGATGGGAGTACCCAATCCGATGGATGCGGCACAGTCATAATGGTGTGATGATATGTCTGTAGCAGAGTGAATCGCTTGTAGTAGTGTGGCACGTACTCTGATATCGGCTGCGAAATATATCTGACAATCGAAAATTAAGACACACATGCTATAATAATCTTTAAGCTATTAACTACAAGATATTTGCAATAATGAAAGTTCGAATTAACATATTACCTGAGAGCGGCAGCCGCATGACAACATGGAATCAGATCGAGATCGAACTGACGACACTCACACGTTCTATGCTCTAAGTCGACATTGTAGCTTCTCTGTTGCCCTTCCACCTTGTATATGTGTGGCATGGTGGTGCCTCTGACTACAAGTTGTCGCCCATATTCGGACGACTCTGTTAATTTCGTCATAGCTACGTGTGTCAGAGCATGATCTCTAGACCGTGCAGCCGCCCGTCGCTCGTCAAACCATCTCTCAACCATAGCTCTGTAAGTCTCAAGAAGGGCACATATAGGCAATCGCCTTGCCCATAACAAACGAGAGTTGAGGGATTCGGCTGCATTGGACGTCATGAAGCTGAATCGGGTACCAGGGCACTGAGATCTTGACCAATGGTGGACTCCTATATCCAGAAGCCTCTTGTAAGCTCCTTCTTTGCTCAGAATCTCCAAAGTAGACATGTGCTTTTGAAATGCATCGTGCCTATAACAGTAGGCTGCATCTCGTAAAACAGCACCAACTTGCGGATCGTACCTCGACATGTTATTCGCCAAGTGGTAGTAGCAAATAGCATGCGTAGCATTCGGAAATGCTAACTCCACTGCATTTTTTAATGCTCTTATGCTGATCACTGACAATGATCAGTCCTTCGCGATCTCCGAAGCAAACATGCAAGCGATGCATGAACCACATCCACGACTCATCATCCTCTATGGGTCCAATCCCGATAGCAAGGGGAAATAATTGTTCATTGCCGTCTTTCGTCACCGCAACAAACAACATTCCCTTATTCTTGCCCTTCAGATGCGTGCCATCTACAACAATCACTGGGCGCAACAAACAACATTCCCTTATTCTTGCCCTTCAGATGCGTGCCATCTACAACAATCACTGGGCGCATGAAGCTGTGAAATGCATCGATGCAAGGAGCAAACGCAGAAACATGTGCTTGAACAAACTCTCCGAAGAAGTGGATATATCATACATCGTGCCTGGGTTACGAGACTGTAGCATGTGTAAGTAGCCCGGCAGCATCGCATAAGACTTCTCCCACTCGTCGAATACCATTGCAATGGCTATGTTTCTTGCCCGCAGGGCAAAACTGTAATCAATCTTGATGCCGAATTGAATCAACAATTCAGACATCATCTCCTTCGGCTTTAGAATAGCGCCCTCCGCCGCCAACTTACTGGAGAAATACTTACCCAACACTCTTGCGGGCACTCTGCGGGGAGCAACACGATCAATATCCGTCTGGCAGCTGTGCATCAGATCACACTTGAATACTCTCCAAACAGTTCCAGATTGTCTTGCACGTAGCATAAAAGGACAACCATTCCCATGCTTGCATCTGAAGTTGAGCCGAGTAGTGCTGGACCTCTCTGTGGAGTACTCCAACCGGTGATGCAAGTGATGCAGTCCTACAGCAAGTTCAAGTTCATCTTTGCTGCTAAATGTCGCTCCAATGCACAGCTGAGTCGGGGCCCAATCTGCGGGAATAATCCACTCCAAACGCTCAGGAGCATCAACCTCTATTAAAGGAAGCACCCAACTCCTTACTTCCTGATCATGTCGAGCTGCAGCCACAGACAGACTCAAGTTATTGTTAGATAGTCCGTACTGATCCATTCGCCCAGGAGCTAGAATCCATCTAGAAAAATCACTGACCAAGGACTCAAACAACTGACTCCGGCCCTCCTCCTCGTCCCTCTCCTCCTCGCTTGCCTCCTCCTCCTCATTATCATCATCATCACAATAATAATCATCATCATCTGTAGATTCCGCCTCATACTCATCTACAAAATCATCAGCTAATGAGATGCTAGGACCACCCATTCGTGTTGATCGTTGTGACTGTGACTGAGGTGCCTAAAATCCGGACTGATTTTGCTTCAATTTGGTGACCACATATATAATTGGATCAATGCTATTTTCATATAGCATCCGCATAATATCTTCGTCGGTCTTCAGTCCAGCCTTCACATGCCTCGAGCCCCCAGATATACTGCTCATGTAAAACAAGCAGTAGCTAGTACTGAGGAGATCACAGTGCATGATCTCGTGAATCTCGGACAAAATGGTATTGTAGGAGATCCGTTCACGTCTCAAACAAATCAATTGCTCGTCTCCGCCCATATACTCGGATCTGTCCCATGCACCACCATGACGTATGATGAAACGTTGATACGACATCTGCGATAAATGAAACGAAAATATTAAAAAAAAATCAGGAGCATATTCCAGCAGACATTTCGAGATCTCGATATTAATATCTAGATCTCGAAATTTCAAAAATCAAAAATAAAAAAATCCGCGCGGAATTCGAGATCTCGAAATGGAATCGAGATCTCGAATTCCGCGCGAATTTTTTGATTTTCAGGGTTTTTTCCAGAGTTCTCTGCGTATTTTTTTTTTTACGAAAAACAGTCCTAAAAACACAATATTTTCTAAAAAACTAAGCTATACAAGTCGTTTCTAAACACATATCATCAATATAATGCATAAAACGAATGAAAAATGTGAAAAAACGGTTGAAATCAACATATCGTTTCTAAACACATATCATCATTATAATGCATAAAACGAATGAAAAATGTGAAATAAACGGTTGAAATCAACATACCTTCGATTTTTGGCTCTCAAAACTCTCTCAACTATCTTCAAAATATTTTTTTGGAATGCTTCCTCGTACAATGAAAGCAATTTGTTTGTAAAAGGTTTTTTAATAAATTTCCAACAACTTTGGTTGTTGGAAATAAATGATCAAATAAATATTTTGTTGGAAATAAATAATAAAATAAATATTTCCGAAAATGGAAATAACTTTAATAAAGTTGATTTTGTCTTCTAGCCGAAAATGGAAGAGAGAAAAAGACAAAAAGTACAAAGTGGCTAAAAAACTTATATTTTTATCCTTGTGGCTATATAACATAGCAACTTATTCAAAGTGACTACTTTTATGTATTCCCACCAGATAAATTATAAATTAAATTGTTATAACGAAATATATCTACACATAATCTCGACTATTGGGCAAATGGATAACAAATTCAACTATGATTGTCACTAAAGTCCAATATCATTAAATTTTGTGGAAACAGCGTACTATTCTAATGTCATATTTCATTTATATTGCTAGCTAGTTGTGGACATTGCCATTTCTCAAATATAGATACAAAACCTTACATAAATTTGTACATTGATATTTCCTGTAATACATTATGCAAGCTATGTACCTATATTCATTAATGTAAATATCGGATTAGGTGGTTGCCTAAGTGCTTAACAGTCCCTATCCGACTTGAAAATTACCAAATTAGTAACAATATGCATTTTTCGTTCGATGCCTTGGGCTAGGAGCCGGCCAGACGGCTTAGACAATAATTTTAACATTAGAAATAATTAATTAAAATAAAAAAAATTTAGAAACTTAATTAAATTTGGTGAGTCTTAATGAACATATTATGCTTTTATTAAGTTTAAAACTCGAATAGCTCAAGTCATTTAAATTTGTAGGATTAATCTAATTTTAGCCACAGGAATCCTATTATAACCTGAACAATTCCAACATTGTATGAAGATAATCGAAAGCAAAAATATACATATTTCCACATTACTACACAACAATATCAATCTATGCATATACATACCAATAACCAAACTACTAGTTCCATTCATTCACTTATTATTATTATTCACTTATGCCTAAGAAAAACTCTTCTTTCTGGCAGAAGAAAACAGAAACACACACACACACACACACTATTGGCAGCAATGTGAAGCAGAGTTTTTGTCACCAAGAATCGATATGTATATACATTGGCTGATATTAACATACATGGAAACTGATCAATGGCTCCATCTTGGTCTTATTGCAGTAACCTAGTTCTACATTCACATGTTAAAGTCTGCTTTTGCAAACATCTATAAATCCCTTTTTCGTACAACCTTTTGGATCCTGAATCGAACTCTGTAATGTATAAGATGATGCACCTAATCCAGCTTTGTGATGAAGATCTTGCCCCATCCCTGACATGGGAAGCATCCTCGGATGAGGATGCAACGCTAAAGAAACATCGCCCCACCAGTCTGGATTCTTTGTATACCACTCCATGGTTTTCTTTAGACCATCTTCCCATTTTGTTTTCTCACACCAACCCAGATTCTTCAGCTTTCGGGAATCCAGGAAATAGCGCTGGTCATTGAAAGGCCGGTTCTCCACAAATTTGATCACAACAGATGTTTCCAGTGAAAACAGCTGACAAATATCCTCAGCCACATCAATGACACTCTTTTCCTCATCTGTTCCGATGTTATATATATGTCCAACTTCACCTCTGTGGAGTATGGTATCAAATGCTCCTGCCACATCTTCACAATACAGATAGCTTCTGACATTGGATCCATCTCCATGAATCGGGAGAGGCTGCCCTTTCATGGCTAGGAGAATAAACTTTGGAACCAGCTTTTCAGGAAACTGGTAGGGGCCATAAACATTGTTCCCCCTTGTGATTATCACCGGTAGCCCGTATGAGCGCCCATATGCCATGACAAGCATTTCAGCTCCTGCTTTGGATGCAGAATAGGGGTTTGTTGGGAGAAGCTGGGACGCCTCGTGGTTGCCTAGCACAGCATTCTCATCTGTTGTCTCTCCATAAACCTCATCAGTACTAACATGGACGAATCTCTTGATATGACCGAAAGCTTTGCAAGCTTCGAGAAGGACACAGGTGCCGTAAACATTGTTCCTAATGAACTCAAAGCTGTTGCCAAATGAGTTATCAACGTGTGTTTGTGCAGCAAAGTGTATGACTGTGTCTATGGCCTCTGTAGCAAGTATGAAGTAGACGAAATCAGCACTGCAGATATCGCCTTTCACAAATTTAAAGTTGGATCGAGTGAGAGAGGGATCGAGGTTCTTCAAGTTGGAGCAGTAATCCAGCTTATCAAGAACAACAATCCTGTAGTCGGAGTAGCTTCTTGTCAGCCAGTTTGCAACATGGGATCCTATGAATCCAGCAGCACCAGTAATCAAGATATTCTTCGGTTTATATCCTTCCATATTGAAGCAAGATCATCAAGGCCCTCAATCTCTAAACGAAGACAAACTTAAATTTATCGAATTAATGATAAAGACAAGAAATGCGATCAACCACCGAACAGAACATTAAAAATTGAGCGGATATATAAACAAGAAACCCCAATGCAAGATTCAATTTCTAGGCAATTGAAACCAAGATGACGCCTATAACTAGTTCCTTCGTGCAGTCAACATCTTTTCTCAAACAACACATACAACTTCAAAAAAAGTTTCAACAAAGAAAACACAATAACATAAAAATAAACCAAAAACTGGCATACTTTTGACGCAATGCAAGATTCTTCAGAATAACAAGAAGAGTCAACAACCATAATGCAATAATTATTTCACAGAAAAGAAAAATAGAATCAACGCCAATATATGTTAAACATAGAAGAAGCCTCGGAATCGGATCTAATTTACCTGATAACCAGGAAACTTGAATCGTACAAAAATCTCATAAGTTGCGTCTTTCATCAAGATTTATATTTGGGGTTCAGCATGTACACACGTAAAGAAAATTGCCCCACATTTAAAGATGAAAACTTTTTAAAAAGGGAATTCGACTTGATTCGAAACGAGGGAAGAAGGTTGAAAAACGGAGGAAAGAGCACCCAGAATCAAAAGCTTTTTTCAAAATATACTATTCTACTAACTCTAACGTTAGGTATTAATTCGCCTCTTAAAAAAAACAAAAAAACAAAACAAAACAAAACAAACAAACAAACTTTAGGTACTCTATGTTAGCAAACAGCAAATAATATTTACACAAAATTATCTTTCACCACACGACATTGATGACATCATTATTTGATATATTAAGTTTTGTTTGATTCAATTGAATATAAAATCCATCCATTTTTATCGTTGTCATACTCATAATATAATATACAATGATCATCCACATATTGGTTGGCATAATCCAAAACAAAATTTTCGGTCACGAGCTTGTAAATCTTGATTATCTAATTCACGGTTTAGATTCTTCGTGGTTTTTAGAGTTTATGCCATTAGATCTGTTTGATTTGTGGAATAGGATCTTCAAACTTGGTAGAGTAGAACACCATTCTCATATTTTTAAAAAAATGCAATTTTTTTTTTTATAATGATTGAATATTTTAGTGCTGGTTAGATCAGTATTGATACAAGGATATTTGTGTCAATTACATGAGGGTTAGTTAATTAATAAGAAGATTGAGATTGGCGTCAATAGAGATCATTTTGCTCGAATGAAGTTGGGATTTTCGCTATAATTCCGCCTGAAGAGAAGAAAAATATCTACCAAGAATATTTGATCCGGATCTACCAGGTTTTTCTACATTCTGATTTCTCTTGATGCTTAATGGGTACTAATAATTATAAATTTAGTTCTGCTGAAACTAATGCATTTTCATTTGCCCCCAAAGATTTGACCTTTCGCGATGAGTTTTTGTGATTAGTTCAATTGAGTGATCTGGGTTGGTTGCGAAGTTGATTTAGCTTGAAGTTATGTGTATACATTTGTTTTCTGTGAAGGGTTCTTCACAAACCATTTTTGGGTACATATATTTTGTTTTTCCTTTTTTCATGCGTGTTTAGGAGGTTTAATAATGTGGAAAAAACTGGTGCATTTTATGTGTTTCAGCCATGTTTGGACGTGGAAACGGATTATTGAAGCACTCGAGGGGCACAAAAAGGTTTCAATCTCCAGCTGTGCTTGCACTTCTGATTTTGGTAATAGTTGCTTTGGTGGTTTTCTTTGGAAAGAATGGCGATTCTTCGACTTTGATGCCTGACCTTGATAACCAAAAATGGAATAGCTACGACTCTTTGGTTCGACTGGATCCATCTGTAGAATTGAGGAATGGGACTGATTTGATCTGGCAGATTCCTGACTCACCCAAGGCCATTGTCTTCTTGGCTCATGGTTGTAGCGGTAGAGCTGCTAATTTTTGGGATAAGTCTCCCAAGTGTCCTAAATGTGTTGGCTTACCTGAGGAGAGGCTCATTGTGCTTCGTGCTTTGGCTAGAAATTTTGCTGTACTTGCCATATCAAGTAAACAATCTTGCTGGTCACACGGGGAGGAGCAGTTGATTATTAAAAGTATGATTCAGTCGTGGGTTTCTGAGCAAAAGCTAGAAAAGTTGCCTATGTATGCGATGGGTGCCTCATCTGGTGGATACTTTGTTTCTGCTCTTGCTGCAGAGTTGCCATTTAGGGGTATTGCTATAATGATTGCTGAAGGGGTGTACAGTCATTTGCATTTAACTAAGAATTACCCACCAACACTCTTTGTACACATGCCCAAAGATGAAAAAAGAAAGCAGAAGATAGAAAAATATCTAGTAATGATGAAGGACAAGGGTATCGATGTTGCAGAAGTCAAATGCATGGAATTCCCTTTGACGCCTGAGTTGTTTGCCAACAGAATTCCAGGTCTTAGTTCAACCTTGTCGACAAAGTTATTCAATGTTTTCCAGGATAATGGCTTTATTGACGAGAATGGTTACATGAGGGACGATGGCCGAGCAATACCATGGAAAACAGCTATCGAGGAGAGAAATATTTTTCTCCCTGATAAATCATTGGTCAATCATATTCAGGAGGAAATGAATCTTGCATATGCTTATCATGAAATGACTAGCTTGCAATCTCAGGAAATCTTGTACTGGTTTGAATCTCATATGAGCTAACGAGCATTTGACCTTATTACAGTTTCCAGTTCCTCTTCCCCTTTTGATTCCCGTTTCGATGATCAGATTAAAAAATGTGATGTTTCCAAGCAAAGTCAGAGAGGAGCTCAAACTTTGTACTTCAATGCATAAATCTAGCAGATTTGATTACTCTACCAATTTTATCAAGTTGTGCAAGCAGGAGTTTACCCAGTTTAGCATGAAGTTCAGATTTACCTGATAGAATTGGGTGGGGATCTAACAGCGTCAGGTGCTATATGTAATTGTATGCCATGATGAACATTTGTCCTAGCTGTCATTCTTGTTTTACCAAAATTGGTGAAATCCCAGGACCTGTCTTCTTGAATCATGCATAGTGGAGATCTTTAAATCAACTGTTTGAGAAACGTATATGTTTGGTTGGTTAATTGGTAAATAATTTACTGACCACCATGTTTTTTGCAACATTATGATTTATAGTAAGATGAGTTGTTTGCTGCAATTTCAATATCTATGATGCCTTGTTTACTCCTTTAGGCCTGAAGATGATATTGGCAGGACTGTACCAGGTGTATGATAATGCCACACATTATAGTTTATTTTTTAGCTAGTGTTTTCTACATTCCTGAGTTGATGGTATGATTTATAATGCTCTTCATAATATTACCAAGAGCCACTCTTTGGTGAAATTGCATATCTAATTCTGTACCTGTGTTTTTAGAAGCAGTAGCAATAGTTTGGCATGCATAAAACCCTTCAAAGTATATCAAGCTCTCATTTGAACTATCATAGGTGATAATTAATTTGCATTAGCCGTCAGGATACAGGGTACTTCCATTTTCTGCAGATCGTTTAGGACCTGACTCCCATAATTCAGGGTGCTCTTGGTAGGTAATATTCTTAGGTCCTCTGATTACTATTTTGATGTTCTGTACATTGAGCATCACTCTTCTTCCTTGATCACATGCACAAGACATAGGTAAGAGAAAGTGCTACTTATCTATTATATGAACCTCACAAATTGTCATTAAGCTATGTTAGTTTCAAAATCTGGAGGACTGACTCGTGTTGGTCTAACTATTGATCATCATGTTTCAAAATAGGCAATGTTACTTTGATAACGCTTGTGCTCTCAATAGTATGTGCGACAGATTATTTCTTCCGACTTTGCTGTTACTGTTGGAAATTTTGACCTTCAATCCATGATCTGAATCCTGATTAAGCTCTAAGGCATGCATATATCAGCTGCATATACTTTCTAGGTTCACTTCCACTCTGCAAATGTACATGAAGTAGTGGCATCAACTTCTAACTTGATGATATATCTTGAAACATACCACATGACGGCTGCTGTCGGCGCACATAATGCTTCTAAAAGTGATAAGTGTTGTCTAGTCATCGTATCTGATTGCAATTAGATTAATTATATTTCTCTTACAGAGCTATATTCACACTCTGATGTTAGGTTTGCAGAGTTAATTATACTGTGTTTTACTTATCTACTGGAGGATGGATGAGTAACTAATAAGGCCGAAGTTATGGATGTATAATTGAATTAATTTGGCAGGTGAAGTTCCCTTACCGGATTTCACCTGATTCTTTTAGAGAAGGGCACTGCAGCTATTCGGGCTGAACCGGGGTATTGAAGAGTCTTGATACAGAAATCTTTAATATATCATCTTTGTGTTGCATGCTTTACAGGCTAGTTTTTCTCATTGTTTTGAGTCATCATAATTGAACAAGCATAACAAATCACTCACTATAATTTAAAATGACAAAGCATGAACCATCTTCAATTTCTAACATTACAGTGAAATAAGCATAATAATAGCATATCCTAAACCAAACTGACTACAAACACAATAATAACAACCTTAACCAGAAACAATATTTATGGTTTTTTTCAGGCTCTGGGCATTCTACCTTCATTAGCCATCTTGAAGAGCCTTGCCTGAGCTGCCGCCGCCTTGTTCGAGCTCATTGCTTTAACAAAATTGTCTCTCACCTGGTTGCTGGTGTATGGGAACCTTGTGTGAGCCATGGAGTTGAGCAGAGCAGCTGTGCCTTCCCTGTACAGCTCTCCAAAGCCATCTGTACGAGTGTTGGAAAGAGCCTCTAGTAAGTTCATGTTTGCACCCGTTGCTGGTATGGTACCACCAAATGCTCTTCCCACTGTTCCGAGCCACCCGAATATCCCCCATATCAGTGCCGGGTGATTCCTCCAGTAGCTGCAGTTTTTGAAATTGCAAAAACATTAGCTTATGTCTGCATTGACAGTGAGATTGAGTAAGTACTTACTTGCAAGTAAAAGGTGGAGAGTTTGGATCAAATGCAAAAGGAGGTGATGGTATTGTGATGCCTGGAGTAGTCGGGGTGGACGGAGTTCCTGGATTGATTGGTGGTGTCCCATAGGTTGGTGTCGGAGTGGTGGGTGTAGTAGGGGTGGGAGTCGAGGTCGGAGGGGGACGGTAATATCCACCACCAGAAGGGGGTGAAGTGCGGTGGTGCCGCCTTCCACTTGGGGGGCTACCACAGTTGGCAGGCGGCGTACCTCCGTGGCTGCCGCCTCCATGAGAAGGTGTTCCGTGGGACGGTGTTGGGCTTGCATGGCCACCTCCTGAACTATATGGTGGAGGGTTGTATGTAACTGTGTCAACAAAATGGAGATATTATAAACCTTGCTACTTTCTTTTTTGCATGATTATTATTACACAACTGAGAGAGAGAGAGAGAGAGAGAGACCTGCAGGAGGAGGGTGTGCGTTGGGGTCGGGAGTGTAGTAGTTCTTCTGATGATCGAAGTAATCGGGCGATGATACAACAGGAAGAAGCAAGTTGTGTGAAAGCAGTGCAGCTAGAGCAGTCCACAGCAATGGCAGCCTGCTTCTGTAGAGCTCCATTCTTGTGGGAGAGAGAGAGTGTTGATGGGGAGAGGGAGCTCTGTGTCTGCATATAAAGGGAGATGGGAAGTAAATATAAGCAGGTGTGGTTAGTTGTATGTGCATTTAAACCTCACACTGCATACATATCATATAGTATCTATCTAGCTATCAATTTTATTACCATATATATATTCTCATCGATCCTTAAACAACATTTGCATCCATGTCCTCTTCAAATCGCAACACGTTCGGCTAACCATCGATTTAATTACACTGCATCTGACGTGTCATTTTTCCAGCCTTCCACATTGATTTGGCATGAGAAGCTGCCTGCAGCCATGGTCACATCACATCTCACTACAACATATCATTCGGACCAGGTAATGAATGGCTCAATGTATTTTATGTGCCTCATTTTAGCAAATCCATGATCAGATCACCTGCAATGCATCATATTAATTATCTGCTAAGTAGTCAAGAACAAGGTTAACACCGTTGCTTGAACACCTTATTTTTTCCCGCCTTTGGTGTTTTTCGAACTTGAAAGGCTGTTATTAAGATTAATGATGGTTGATAGATGGGGGGTTGAAGTTTCATCCAACTAATTCTGTGAACTGATGGGATACCCTTTCCCTTAGTAGTTAGTATACACATGCTTGGTATCAAAGTTGAAAAAAGAAAAAGAAAAAAAAAAAAGACGCACATGAGAAATAGAATAGGAATTGAATCAGAGTAAAGGCAGTGGCAGAAAAGTAGTTGAAGAATGAAGGGGCACATTGAATTGTGGTAATAAATGAGGGGGCAACAACTAATATACTTTTCAATAAAACTCTGTGCCTATTTTTTTCTCATGCTTGTTTACCAGACATGTAACACCCTTAATTTTAAGCATCTTGTATAAATCAATTTGGGAG
>JAPKLW010000458.1:161362-224766 GCA_026898455.1 Plectranthus barbatus
TCAATGTAACGCGGCTCCATAACGGAAGGTCAGATGGGGGCGTTACAAGACAGCTATGCTAGCCATGCTGTTTCCCCCCTATGTTTGTATGGGTTATCGCACTGGTTTCAGAGAGAGATATTTTGGTTTGATTGAGCTGTCCATTCAGTAACACAATTGGGGCACGTTGTGGCTGGTGTGGTGTTGGTTATATTCAATTTTTTTTTTTTTTGGAGAGATAATAATATTATTTGAGTTTTGATAATGATGATTATGATTATAGCTCTGTGTTTCTCTCTGTACAGTTCAACTTAGACTTGGTGATGTTTTGATAATTAACTTATAAAATAGTGGATTACATTTGAAGTTTGTTGGTTTATTTTGGGAGAATTTGATGATAAATTTAATGTGTTTCTATATCCATGCTTGAAAATGATGTTCAAGATTTCAATATGTTTGTCTGCATTTGGATGTTGATTATGATGTTTAGCAATTAAGACAGAACTCTCTCTATCTCTGACGCAAACACACAATATATAGCCATTTTCTGAAGATTCTCAGTCCAATATTCCTCTGCTTAGAATTACTACTAGAATAGTAAGAGTAAGTGCATCACAAGTAAAACTATGGCATTAAAATGGAATATATATAATTACCAAATGAAGTCCATAATTTTAATATGTTTTTTTTTTTTTTTACCATAATCTAATTTCGTAATTAATTTTGATACTTGTTATGTTGGAGTGTACTGATTAAGGTTTAAATGATGATTATGCCTGAATATAATCCCCAATTGTGATTTCTATTGTGTCGGCATTCATTATTAGCCCCTACCCCATTTCATCTTATTGAAAACTCAATCTCTTTTCTGGATTCTTTTTTAAAATCCATCTGTGACAGATCGATATTCCATTAAATTCCAATTGATTTGTTTCATGCGAACCGGCCTATCTTCTGTATACCCCACAGTGGTTGTAAAAATAAATTGTCACTCATATCTTTTAAATTCGATAGAGTAACACGAGCTTAATCTGTAAAAAATATAAAGCATGTAAAAAAGTCACCGTTTCTTTGGTAAGTTAATTATTAATGCAATTTTTAATAATGAATAATGCAACAAAATTGGACACAACACAAAAATATGGAAATAAAATAAAATTAAATAAATGTAGCTGAGTAGAAGACTTTTCTTCTCGCAAGACGAAGATGTCAACGTAGTGTTCGTTTTTATAGTATTCGTCCCTAAAGTTAAAATAACTTCATTTTCTACGAGGCGGCACTGCAATCATATAAGCTCCCATGAATTAAACGGAACTGGAATCAATCAAGTAAAAAAACTTTGAAATTAATGCAAGTTTTTCTGAGTTGCAGTGATTGGCTATTTCTGGTCATATTTCGATCAACTCGAAAATACACCTATGTATATATATAAATATGCAAGTTCACCCAGGGGTTACGATCGAACAATGAATACGTCGCATGGTTGCAAAACAAACATTATGGTGTTCAACAAATACGTCTCGTCACTAATGTCATGGTGATACAAATGAATATTGAATGTGCTCGTGAGAGTTATGCTTCGTCATTTAATATTGTGATGTTACAAATATCATCATTGTCTTGCCGGTTACAAACCACCATCATTATCAGATCGGTTACAAACCGGTATCAATATCACCAAGTTACAATTTATGATATGTAACGGTCGTCGGTTATCGAGCACATAAATTATCTCATACACCATAATATGTCAGCTTGTTGTTTAATGTCTCACTTACCGAAATTCGAATTAAAGAAAATATATATACTACGAAAATATTTAATTACGATAAAATAAAATATTTATTACAGGAAAATAACTTAAATAGTCCCGAATTTCCAACAATATATTCATTATACATTTAATAAATACGTTAATAAGTTTGGTAAACAAGTTTATATCAAACTGCAACTTAGCCTCCCGGCCCATGAAGTAATAAACACATAATTAAGAGTGCATTAACATAATCGGCTTTAAATTATCCAGCCTGTAGTGGCCCCATGATTCTAATTTATTTAAGTGTGGAGAAAGAATAAAGAGTAATTCTGAAATATTGCCATCATTTTTCTTAATATAATTTTCAATTTTTTAAAAATAAAATTATTATTTAATATTACTATCTTACTCTTAAAGTCTCTAATTTAATATTAACTATAAAAAAATAAAATATATATAGCCCCCATTATATATCAATCATATTCCCTAAATCCTTTTTAATTCTACAAAACTCAATTCGGTCAATCTTATCTCAATATCCACCAGTCATGTTCATCGCAAACACCTCAATACAATGTAAGAAGTTATTTTTATATTGTCAGTTTCCGACTCCAGAGCAGTAAATATATAAAAGTAGTGTTACGGCTATGCAATATAGAAGGAAAAATAGTAAATTTTGTTCCATTTCTTAATTTTGTTTTTTTCGTTAAAACACAACAGACGAATGTTTTGTTGGAAGTATTGTTTTGGCCACTTCTTCGTGAAAAATTAAAGATGCACCATAACAACAAAGTTCAAAGAGTACCATCATCAGGGTCGGCCCTGACAATATAGGGGTTCGTGGGCAAAAGTAAATCGGGGCCTCTATTATTTTATATTTTAGTTATAAAATGCAACTTTTATTATAATTAATAAGTAGCACATCCCTATTATAGTTTTGAGATATTTTGAATATTTTATTATAATATATAAATAATAGATTTTTACAATTGAAATTAAACAGCTTCATTCATAATAAGATTCCTAGTTGATTCCAATGAACAATCCACTATTTTTCTTTTTATTTTCAAGCAATTCTCAATGTGTTATTTTTGTTTAAGTTTTACTATATAAATTTTAGGGCTCCCAATAGAAATCTATACATATATAATGAATTATATTAAAGGGCCCCCAATATCAATTTATACATATATGATAGACAATAAATTATAGGACCCAAATATCAATCAATACATACATATAACTACAAATTTTAGGGCCTCAAATTTAAAAAAAATATATATACATATATAGATGTAGAGTGTACCATAAATTTTGGGCCCCTAAAAAATGGTGGCCCTAGGCCCAAGCCCTCCCAGCCCACCCTCAGGGCCGGGCCTGACCATCATAATAATCAATGATTAATGACGGTGGGAAGGTTACAAACCTAAGCTACTTGTCTCAAACAGTTTTGTTTCTCACTGCACTTTCTCCAAAGACAATCGTTTTCTTCTTTAATTTGTGTAATTGGTTTTTTTCATTTTCGCAACCACTTTATAGGTATAACACAATTTATTCACTCTACAATATTTCAATTGTTGAATTCATTGTTGGTAATTCGGATACTTTGTGGTAAATTTCCGATGAGAAATATTTAATTTTATCGTAATTAAATATTACCAACTTAATCTACGCGAATAGTAGATGATCGTGGTATATTTATTTTCTCAAATCCGAATTTCGGTGAGTGAGAAATGAGTCTACGAAGTGACACTGTTGGTGGGATTACTACACAAGTGAACATGTAATAAATCAAGTGTATCCCACATTGATTAATTAAAGTAAATGTTTAAATACCTTTATGGTTGAGGTGTGTAATAACCAAGTGTGCACTGTATGTGGCACCTGGTGGCTCGCCTCGCGCGCCGTCGCCCGCCCCGCCTTGGCCTACAACCTATGGCCTCAGCGAGTCCGGTGGCCGAGCGCCCGCGCCCGTGATTCATGCCCTGAGCCCGACCCCAATTGCGGTCTCGATTCTCGGTTCTTGGCAATTGGTCTTTGGGCTCTTGGATCCTTGGCTTGGCTTGGTCCACGGTGCCTTATCTTTTTGGGCAAGTGAAATGAGCCTGCGGGCTCGATACGTGGACCGTCGACGTGGATAGACCAATTGACACGGTGTACACATCGCATGTGATGTGGCTGATGAGTCAGCCACATGTTGTCATTGAGTGCTGAACGTTTAAGCACATTTTGCACATGTTATATTACACTCAAACCTGTAACGGCTCCCACCATTGATAGCGTCGGGTACAACTGTGATTCATGCCTGTAACGGCTCAGCCTTGATGGCAGAGACAGGTTCCCCCTGGTGGAACATGTCTATAAATAGGCATGCATTGTGTTGTCTCCTGTTGCTAGTTCCCCGAACATCCGACATCAGACAACTCACTTAGCCAGAGATACTGCATCTTTATTCCCATATTGCTGCATCTTTTTCGTTGTTCTTCTGCAACTCAGCTTCACCTCTATTCAGTTCGCCGGAGTCTTTTCGATTGCGGTGCTGCCTCAAAAAGGACGAAGCCGTTTTACCTTTGGGGACAATCGTCGTTCAACAAGCACTACGTTGGCAAAATTGTCTTGCAGGAAGAGGGCTTCCTCGACTTGGCTATTTTGTTGCTTTATTTCATTTTATTAGTTTAATATTGCAATTTTCTTTTTGTTCTCGTACTAGCAGTACTTGCAGTAATACTTGTAAAAACTTGTCGTACTAGATATAATTACTTGCAGTGTTTTCAGTCCTTCTCCACAGATCTTGTATCCAACAATCGCAAGACAAATTATCTACTTCTCAAGATCCAAGATGAGCTGATCATACTCTCAATGGTGCTGGAGGAAGCAACTCCAATAATGGACATAAACTCCCTCCGAATGCCCAAGCCGACAAGCTCTTGAAGTTTGGAGGCCTGGACTTCAAGACATGGCAACAAAAGATGTTCTTTTACCTCACAACTCTTGGATTGGTTGCCTACTTGAAAGAAGACAAGCCCGAGCTTGCTGATGATGAGGCCGATCAAAACAAGAGAATTGGTTTTGATAATTGGTGCCAATGAGATTTTCTTTGTCAAAATTTTGTACTTAATTGTCTAGTAGATCCTCTTTATGTCGTGTATTGTAATATAAACACCGCAAAATAATTATGGGAACAACTACAAAGAAAATACAAAACGGAGGACGTGGGTACTAAGAAGTACGTCGTGACCAAGTATTTGTCATACCAAATGATTGACAATAGATCGGTGGTGGAACAAGTGCAAGAGTTTCAACTCATTCTGCACAATGTTCACGCCGAGGGGATGTTACTCCCCGTTGCCTTCAATGTGGCTGCGGTCATTGAGAAGTTGCCTCCTTCGTGGAAGGACTTTAAGAGCTACCTTAAGCATAAGCAAAAGACTATGTCTCTTGAAGATTTGGTTGTCAAGCTTCGTATTGAAGAGGACAATCGAAAGGTGGATCCTAAGCTGAGAGCTATGGATGCCAAGACAAATTTAATGGAACGTGGTGGTTCATCAAATAAAAGGAAAAGACCCAACCCATCGAACAAGGGGATTGTTATCCAAGAACCTAAGTTCAAGGGTGTTTGCTACAATTGTGGCAAAAGTGGGCATATGGCGAATCAATGCAAAAAGCCTAAGAATAAAAATAAAGGCAAAGCAAAGATGGATGCCAGCAATGTTGAACCCGATAGTGATTGAGATGATGACTTGTATGTCGTGGTTTTCGAGGTTCACCATGATGACAATCCACGCGAATGGTTTGTTGATACAGACGCGACATGTCATGTGGCTTCAGATAGGAGTGTGTTTGTCTCCTACAAGTCTACTGAAGGAAGAAAGCTCCATATGAGAAATCAAGCTTCCTCAGATGTGGTTGGAGTGGGCAATGTTGTGATCAAGATCACTAGTGGCAATGATTTAACCTTGAAGGATGCACTTCATGTCCCAAACATTCGAAAGAACCTCATTTCGGGCTCTTTACTTGTAAATCATGGATTTAAACTAGTATTTGAGTCTGAAAAGTTTATCTTGTCAATGTTTGGAAAATTCCTTGGTAGAGGTTATCTCGCCAATGGTCTTTTTAAGTTGAATGTAATGACACAATGCCTAGTCGGAAAGAATATCAATAAAGTTGAATCTACTTTTTCTTATTTGATTGATTACTCTAGTTTATGGCATGTAAGATTGAGACATGTGAATCTTAATGCAATAAAAAATTAGTAAATTTGAATTTACTAAAAGTGGCTGAATTTAATCAAACTAAATGTGAAGTTTGTGTTGAGACGAAAATGACAAGAACGTCGTTTAATTCAGTCGAAAGGAGCACTAAACCTCTAGAGTTGATACACACGGATTTGTGTGACTTTAAAATGGTGCAAACTAGAGGTGGGAAAAAGTATTTTATTACTTTTATTGATGATTGCACCAGATATTGTTATCTCTACTTATTGAAAAGTAAAGATGAAGCAATTGATGCCTTTAAAAATTATAAAAGAGGTTGAAAATCAATTGAGTACTCGGATCATGATGATTCGAAGTGATAGAGGTTGAGAATATGCATCGTTTGAAGAATTATGCGCCGCTTCGGGCATTATTCATCAAACAACGGCACCTTACTCACCTTAGTCCAATGGTGTTGCCGAAAGGAAAAATTGAACACTAGAGAAAATGATGAATGCCCTGTTGATAAGTTCGGGGTTACCCCAAAATATGTGGGGAGAGGCTGTCTTGACAGCTAACTATATCTTGAATAAGATACCTCTTAAAGGGAAAGAGGAGACACCTTATGAGTTGTGGAAATGACGAAAACCTTCCTACAAGTACTTTAAGGTGTGGGGTTGTTTAGCAAAAGTCGAACTACCTTTACCCAAACAAATTGCAAATGAACCTAAAACAATCGATTGCATCTTTATATGGTATGCTTTGAATAGTGCTGTCTATCGATTCTTGGTGCACAAATCGGACAATCCGAATGTGATCAAAGACACCACTATAGAGTCAAGGAATGTCATATTCTTTGAGCACATCTATCCTAGTAAAGATAAGGAATATGTACCGGCTATGTCTAGAAAAATGACATATGAAGAGACTACTAGTTCTACTCATATAGAGGAAGAATTGAGACGTAGTCAAAGGGAAGAGTGGCTAAAAGCTTTGGTCCGGATTTCATCACCTACATGTTAGATGATGAACCTCGAACCATTAAAGATGCCTCACTATGGAAAGAAACCATTAATAGTGAGATTGAATCAATTATGCAAAATCATTCATGGATTTTTGGCCGATCTCCCAAAAGGTTGTAAGCCATTAGGATGCAAGTGGATCCTTAAAAGAAAGTATAAAGGTGATGGTTCAGTTGATAAGTATAAAGCTCGCCTTGTGGCGAAAGGCTTTAAACAAAGAGAGAGAGATAATTTTTTCGATACCTATTCACTAGTGACTAGGATCACATCTATTAGGGTGCTTATATCGATTGTTGCTTTGCAAAATCTTGAGATACACCAAATGGATGTGACAGCCTTCTTAAATGGAGAGCTAAAAGAAGAAATCTATATGGATCAACCCAAAGGATTTGTAGTACCCGTACAAGAGAGAAAGGTATGCAAATTGGTTAGATCCTTATACGGTCTTAAACAAGCGCCCAAGCAGTGGCATGTTCGATTTGACAATGCGATGTTGTCAAATAGATTCAAGTATAACGAATGTGACAAATGTGTGTACCAAAAAGACACGTTTGACAATTTTGTGATTGTCTGCCTCTATGTAGACGACATGTTGATCATGGGAAGAAATCAACAAGTGATTGTTGATACTAAACGAATGTTAGAGAAGAACTTCGACATGAAAGACATGGGTGTGGCTGATGTGATTCTTGGAATCAAAATCATAAGAAAACCTAATGGAATTGTCCTATAACAATCTCACTACGTTGAGAAAGTGTTAAGGAAATTTGATGCTTATGATAGTACACCAGCCAAAACACCACTAAAGTTCAATGTTCACTTTGTTAAAAACAAAGGTGACCCTGTTGATCAAGAAGAATATGTAAGGGACATTGGTAGTCTAATGTATTTGACTAACTGTACTAAACCGGATCTTGCATATGCGGTGAAAAAATTGAGTAGATGCACGAGCAATCCCAGTAGTGATCACTGGAAGGCTCTTGTAAGAATTTTGAGATACTTGAAGTATACTCTTAACTTGGGACTATATTATACAAGGTTTCCACCTGTACTTAAAGGGTACAGTGATGCTAATTGGATCTCTGATTCAAATGACTCCCACTCCACAAACAGATACGTATTTACGATCGGTGGGGGGACAATTTCGTAGAAATCTACGAAACAAACTTGTATAACTCGTTCCACAATGAAATCCGAGTTTATTGCGTTAAATAAAGCAAGTGAAGAAGCAGAATGACTACGACACTTTCTAGAGGATGTTCCTTGTTGGAACAAATCTGTGTCGTCAGTGATGATTCACTATGATAGCCAAGCGGCTACTGATCGAGCACAAAATAATATGTACAACGGGAAGTCAAGACATATACATCATCGACATAATACCGTTAGATAATCGATCTCAAATTGTGTGATATTTGCAGAATCGCTAACCAAAGGGTTAAACCGAGATCAAATGAACAAATTGCTTGAGGGAATGAGATTGAAATCCACAATATGAATGAGTGTAGTGGTATCCCCAACCTAGATGATTGGAGATTCCAAAAACTAGGTTCAATAGGACAACTAAACTACACAAGTTCGAGTGATAACACCGACAAGATAATGTCTTATCTAGTGGCGATGCGTTAGAAAATAACTATATCTACCCTTCCCTAAAGATAGCAAGTAAGGTGCTATGAGTCTGCATGTGGTATAGGTTATGTCTTAAAAGACTTTTAATGACTCCTAAAAACCTTGTGATGGTTGAGTTTGGCAGGAATGCTCGGAATAGGAGGTCACCTATATAAGTGGAAGTGGGGGCCGCTTCAAATGAACACTTATGACACCAAAGTGGGTGTCCATGGCCCGTATTGGAACCAAACGTGAGAACGAATGGAGGTTGAAATATTAATGTTTCAATATTGTTGACTCGGTACACACGATGGAGGATTAGTTCAAGGTATTCTTACCACTAAGCCGCCAGTGTGCCCGACGACATTGAAGATGAACTGTTCAAAGTCATAAGCTACCTGCTCAGGTGCATTAACATCTCTCGAAACTGAGTTGGCTATGCATCATGCATTTTGGCATTTCCACTCATGGGGGGATTGTTGGTAATTCTGGTACTTCGTAGTAAATTCCCGATGTAAAATATTTAATTTTGTCGAGATTAAATATTACCAACTTAATCTACGCGAAGAGTAGATGATCGTGGTATATTTATTTTCTCAAATCCGAATTCCGGTGAGTAGAAATGAGTCCACGAAGTGACACGGTTGGTGGATTATTACATAAGGGAGTTATGTAATAAATGAAGTACCCCATATTGATTAATTAAACTAATTAATCTATGTTTATATACCTTAATGGTTGAGGTGTGTAATAACCAAGTGTGCAGTGTATGTGGCACCCGGTGGCATCCTCGCGCGCCGCCGATGCCGCTCGCTCCGCCCCGCCTCGGCCTACGACTTCAACGAGGCCACTGGCCGAGCATCGAGTGCCCGTGCTCGTGACTCGTACCCTGAGCCCTGGTCCCGACTCTGGCTCGGTCTCGATTCTCGGTTCTTGGCAATTGGTCTTTGGGTGGTCTTTGGGCTCTTGGGTCTTTAGCTTGGCTTGGTCTGCTGTGCCTTATCTTTTTGGGCACTTGAAGTCAGCCTGCGGGCTCGACATGTGGACTATCGACGTGGTTGGTCCAATCAATGTGGAGCACACGATGCATATGACGTGGGTGACATGTCAGCCACGTGTTGAAATGCATCTGGACAGTTTTCAAGCATGTTGAAGACGTGGTCAAACACACATGTGCGCGTCCGTGATTGATGCGCACGTTACGGCTGTGTCTCCCGCCTGTAACGGCTCGATCTTGATGGCTGCGACCGTAACCAACATGCTCCCTCTAGGTGGTACATGTCTATAAATATACACACATAGGAACTGTCTCGGGTACACAAATATTCCTTGTTCCCTAGACATCAAACAAGCTCTCATAGTCAGATACTGCATCTTTATTCTCATATTGCTGCATCTTTTTTGTTGCTTTTAAGCAACTCAGTTTCACCACAGTTCAGTTCACCGGAGCCTTTGCGATTTGCGGTGCTGCCTCATAAAAGACGAAGCCGTTTTACCTTTGGGGACGATCGCCGGTTAACAAGCACTACTTGGCGAATTCGTCTTGTGGGAAGAGGGCTTCCTCGACTCGGCTATTTATTTAATTTTATTTTTTTTATTTGTTCTCGTACTAGCAGTACTTGCAGTTATACTTGTAAAAACTTGATGTACTAGACATAATTTGTTGCAGTGTTTTCAGTCTTGTAACACAAATCTCATATCTAACACTTTTAGTATCACATGGACTCCTTATATATATATAGTTGTAATTATATGTTAACCACTTCCCAGATGTTACCTGTTACCTCACTTTTCGGTGCATTATATAGAGAAGCTAATTACATTATCTAAGCGAATTAGGTACATTACGAAGATAATGTGCAAATTATAATAGATAATATAATGTAATATAATGTAATACATTATCTTCGTAATGTACCTAATTTTGCCTAGATAATGCACCAAAAAGTGAGGTAACAGGTAACATCTGGGAAGTGGTTAAAATATGAATATATATATATATATAGAGGAGGGATCGTGTAAAAAAAATTCTCATGTGAGAAAAAAGAATGAATCATGTCCATCAGATCTAAAAAAATCAATGGTTGATATTGAATCAAGCAACAACTAAAACACAATCAAGCAACATTGCAATCAAGCAACGACCTGAATACAATCAAGCAATGCCGTGAATGTAATCAAGCATCTTTCTCACTTTCTCACGTTAAGAGTTTTCTCACTGGATCCGCTCCCTATATATATATATATAAAGTTTGTTAAAGCATAACAAACAAGGACATTTAGTGGTTGATTTATTGTATTCGATGAATAAAGGTGTAGCTACTTTATTATAAAATGACTGGTAGGAAGGTTCGATCGTGCCTTGAACCATTTTATTTTATTTTTTTTGTCTTTTTTTTTATTTATAAAAAACAAAACAATATAAAATTATAATAATATATAGAAAATAGAATTGGCGAAGGTACTACTTCAGCAGCATAACGTGATTGGACCTCCACCACCAACAACACTCAGTTATGAACAATTCTTAACTTAACTTTCTCTGTCTTTAATTTAAATTGATTAACTACATTATATCTTACATTTCAATTATATTTCCAATTTGCCGAAAACAACTCGTACTTAGCAATTAAATCATAAATTAATGGAATGTCGTTTCCTACTAAGTATATAAATATAAATAAATACACTCTCTGTCTTGTGTTATTAGTTACATTTTAACGAATACGATAATTAATACTAGTGGGTATAATGAAATTAATATTTTATTGATGTGAGATTTTTTTATTTTATTTTAGGAAAAGTGATTAATTTAGCGAGAGAGACGAAAATAAAAAATTTGACTGTTCTAATTCGATGAAAAAAATATTATTTTAATCAAAATGTACAACGCGTTTAAGGGCGGCGGCCGTGTCGTCACAGAAGGATGGATTGACAATAGTGAGTAATTAAATATAATTCATCCTAATTAGTCATCAGTACTTATTTTCATTGATAGATTTCATTAGCAGTAGCACATCGTTTGACATTGTTTTGTTATATTATCAAATAAAATTAATTGACTTGATTTCGTATTTTATTTTATTAAAATGTCCGACTCAAGTAGAATTTTGTTGGTATATTTATTAGCATTTTTGACATTGACTGATTAATAAAAGAATTATTTAGACAAGAAAAATACAAACTAAGAACAAAAATTCCCTCCAGCTGTGTGCGACTGAATTTGTTGTTAATTCCAAATTCTTCCTCCCTTGGATACGTCGTCGTTCACTTCTCATAGATTAGTAATGCCAACCAAGGTTTCCTTCTCTCTATATATAACACCATTCTCAGCATTCACCAACACCACCATCACTAGCTAATCGGAAAGAAAAAAAAATAAAGTGAATAAATAAAAGAAGAGTTCTTTTTCATGGATTCTTCATCTAGTCTGCATGTTTTAATAGTCACGGCCTTCCTCTTCGCCGCCGCGTCGGCCGGCAATTTCAGTAAAGACGTCAGCATCACTTGGGGCGGCCCGCGTGCTAGGATACTCAACGGCGGCCAAGATCTCTCGCTGCTGCTCGACAATATCTCCGGCTCCGGCTTCCAGTCCATTAACCAGTATCTATACGTTAGATTTGACGTCCAGCTGAAGCTCATTCCGGGAAACTCCGCCGGCACTGTCACCACCTTTTTCGTATGTTATTGAAAAAAACAACAGTTATCAAATATATATAACTATTTCTTTTTTAATAATTAAAAAATAATTTCTCATCTCATGATCATCTCGTATTTTAATTTTTATGATATCCATCTTCATATTCCAAATGCAGCTGTCGTCTCTAGGATCAGCTCACGACGAGATTGATTTCGAGTTCTTGGGAAATGCTACGGGGCAGCCGTACACGATCCACACGAACGTATATGCGGGGGGAGTAGGCAACAGGGAGCAGCAGTTCCGCCCCTGGTTCGACCCAACCACCGCTTTCCACACCTACACCATTCTCTGGAACCCAAACCGTATCATGTAAATTAACCACGACTGCACCTACAATTGATATAATATAAAATGTAATTAATCAATGAGACGATGTCGATGTTGATTGGATGTTTCATGCATGCATGCAGATTCATGGTGGACAACATCCCGATTAGGGTTTTCAACAACTACATTCCAAACGGCGTTCCGTTCCCGACAAGCCAGCCGATGAAGATGTACGCCAGCCTGTGGAACGCGGACGACTGGGCCACGCAGGGCGGGCGGGTGAAGACGGACTGGTCGAAGGCGCCGTTCACGGCCACCTACCGGAATTACAACGCCGTGGGATGCGTGGTGAGCGGGTCGGCCAATTCCTGCAACGGGAATTTGAGCGGGCAGCCATGGCTGACGCAGGGGTTGGATGCCAATGGACGGAACCGGATCCGGTGGGTCCAACAGAACTACATGATTTACAACTACTGCACCGATCTTAAGAGGTTTCCTCATGGGCTTCCCAAGGAATGCAGCCTGCCGAGGTTTTAGGCAGATTTCTCCGGCCCGCCATTCATCATCATCATCATCATCACGATTTCTTTATATTTTAATTGGGAATAGAAAATAAGAGGAAAAACAAACAAATATTTATGTATTAGTATTATTATTAATTATTCCTATTCGAAGCAACTGAGACGAACTGATCAATTGCATTATTTTTTCATGGTGTAGAAAAAAAATGGTTTTTTTGGAAGCTATGAGAAAGAATATGCTGTTTGTGGATATAAAAAAAAAATATATATATATATATATATATATATGCGATCCAATGAAAACACTTCTTACCATGAGAAATAAGAACAAACCATCGCCATTGATTTTGATGAATGTACGCTCAAGATTTTACCAGGAGTTTCGGTCATTTTATCTCAAAAAACCTGCATGATAGGGTATTTTTGTCATTTTGTACTTATTTAAGATTTTGTTTGCATATTCAGCCTCGATATACATTATATATCTAACAAACATGCATTATATACACAAGAAACATGCATTATATACCTAGGAAACATGCATTATATACCTAACATACCTTATATAGATCTAACAAACATCTTCTTGCATTATAATATGATATTACTCTTATTTGAGAACAATAATACTATCATTATACGGTATTACTTCCTGCATTATATATGGTATTACTTTTATTTTTAGAGAAAAATTATATTACTTTCATTATAATGCGTATGTCGTTACTATATAATGCATAACAAGTGCAAATATAATGATAAATGATGATTTCGCTGAAAAAAATATGTTGCATTTTATCTATCATATTCCGCATTATATACTATAACTTCATGCATTATATTGTACAACTGCATTCATTATATAAGAATTCGTGTACTGTTACGAGAATTATGCATATAATCACTAATTTTTATTTTTACGATGATGTTTAATCAGAACTATAGTGTATTACTTTTATTTTAGAGCAAACTTATTTTACTTACATTATAATACATAAGTTATTTGATTTGGGCATAATATTAATAATTTTCATTGGTTACATAGTTTACTCCCACTAAACATATGCAATAGAGATTTAGCTTAAAAATAATAAAATCATATTATTTTGGTACATTAAAAATATTTAAATTAAGAGAATTATGATATCTATAATTTTAAGAGAGAGAAAAATAGAACTATATGCACTAAATATAATATATTCATATCAAAATTGATATGGAAAATATCTTAATTAATATAGAAAATAATAAATAAGGAAAATTCTCTAATCTTTTAAATCGAAACATATCTATTATTAATTTTCTCAAAGATTCTTGTCATATATAAATTCTTATTCGTGTATCGAACTATTTAAAATCATTATTATAATGAATATTTGAATGTTTATCATGTGAACCTTATTTTTAAGGTGAATCGATATTCCTTGGACCGCATTAATTATTTTGACATCAACATGCATTATATACCTAGCAAACACTCATTATATACCTAACAAACATGCATTATATAATATAATAATATACATTTATATAATATAACAAAAAAACTACATACTTAAAAACAAGTAATGTATGATCAACACTTATAACAACAATAATATTTTCTACAGTATGCAAAGATAATGAATTTTAATTTTTTTATTGATCTCGCATGAAAAAATATATTGCATTTTATCTATCATATTCTGAATTATATACTATAGCTTCATGCATTATATTGTACAACTTCATTCATTATATAAGAATTCGTGTACTGTTACGAGAATTATGTATATAATCACTAATTTTCATTTTTTACGATGATTTGAAAATCGAAATATATGCAATAGAGATTTCGTTTGAAAGATAATTAAATTACCTTTAATTTGATATATGATACATGAAAAAATAATCTAAATCGAAGTAATTATGGTCATTTAAAGATTTAGGATGATTTTAGAGGAGAGAGAAAAATATTACAAAATTACCCGTTAATGCATGTTTTATTACATATAATGCAAGACGAAAATTATTTAGTCTTGAGCGTTGGATCACCAATTTGAATGGCCAAGATTGATTCTTATATTCACATGATAAGGAGAGTTCTCATATGATCACTCCCCTATATATATATATATATATATATATATAGGGAGCGGATCCAGTGAGAAAAACCTTAACGTGAGAAAATGAGAAAGATGCTTGATTGCATTCACGACATTGCTTGATTGTATTCAGGTCGTTGCTTGATTACATTGTTGCTTGATTGTGATTTAGTTGTTGCTTGATTATTTTGTTGCTTGATTGTGTTTTAATTGTTGCTTGATTAAATATCAACCATTAATTTTTTTTGATCTGATGGACATGATTCATTCTTTTTTCTCACAGGAGGATTTTTTCTTACATGATCCCTCCTCTATATATATATATATATATATATATATGAAGTGGATCACATGCTAAAATTTAGTTTGTGCTAAATAGGAATGAATCTACACTATTCATCTTTAAAATTCAATGGTTGAGATTAAAATTTTATACCAAATTTCATGTTTTTTGCTTTATAAATCATGTTGAATCGAATTAAGCATGATTTATTAAACAATTAAGCACGAACGAGAATTATGCACAATTTTTCAATCTTTGATGCTTTAATTTCAACCATTGATGCTATGAATCTATGAGATTCAATCATATTTAGCACAAACTTTAATTTTAGTACTTGAGCATTACTCTCTCTCTCTCTCTATATATATATATATATATATATATATATATATATATATATGTATGTATGTATGTATGTATAGAGTGATTCTAAATGCAGCCACAATTTTGCTAAATATAGCCTCCTTCAAAAAATAAAACTTTAACCCTGTAACCCCTAATTTAAAATTTAATTAAAATCAAAACGTAACCCGTCTCTATTTAAATCAAAACCCCTAAACAATAAACTTTATCAACTTCTCCGAAAAAATGTCAAGAAAGTGGCGAAGATGAATCAATCAATAGTTTCAAGTTTCCAGTAATTCACGTCATCTTTCCAATTAAAATCACATCTTTTTGTTTCCTTGTTTGAGTTTTGAATGGAAGAAAGGTTTGAATGATTTTCCTGCCCATTCTTGTTGAATTTGGAAGTAGAGAGCCTTAATCTTTGAAGAGGGATATTTGTTGTTTGTCACCCACCGACAGTAATTGAGAGTGTTGAATAAGCTCAAACCTCTATCGAAATTGTTTGTTTCACCGGGTGAACTTTAGCATTCCTTGATTTTGAATTCATGCAGTTTTTAGTGAAATGAAATTCATAATCAGGGCTCAAAAGAAGCCGATTTATATGGTGACGGCTCCTACTGTGTCAGTTCAATGGATTCCTTCTTGTTGAAGATTAATGCTCTTGAGGTTAGCTGCAGGTTGCGTTGGTAGAAATTTGTTTTTTGGAATTTTGGTTTAAATGAAGATGGGGTTATGTATTTGAATGTTGATTTTAATTAAATTTTAAATTGAGGATTGAAGAGTTAAAATAGTAATATGATACTTATTATAATTTAAATTTTTATTTTTTTTAAGAAATTATATTTAACAAAAATGTGGTTGTATTTAGAATTTCCATATTTTTGTTGATCCATGAAATGGAAGTATGTACGCACGATCTTTCCATTCAGGCTCATAACATCATTTTATAATGCACAGCTGGAGCTCCAACTTTAAAATAGTCCACACGTCTTATAATGATTGTTTAAACTACTTCATATAATTCTTAATCAATTAGTTCAAAATTTAAAAGTTGAGGTTAGTTTCGATCTTAATTAATGTAATAAGATTAATTAATACAAGCTAATAGTTTGGTAATTGTAATACCAAATATTTTAATTAGGTAAATGAATAAACGCGTAACATTAATTAAGAGGCCAACTCCAAGTCCACGCTATACAGTTCATACCAATGCTTCATACATGTTCCCTGTTGTCAACCCCAACACCCCCAAAACATTACCTATATATATATATAGGAGGAATGCTGCTGTGGTATTCATTCTAACTTTTTCTCTATTATTCTAAGCCAAACACCATGGCTTCCAAAACTCTTGCAACTTGTATTCTTCTCTCCATCTCAATGGCGATGCTGTTTCTTGTGCAGCCTTCGGCTGCAAACTTCTACCGAGACGTGGACGTCAATTGGGGTGACGGCCGTGGTAAAATCGTGGACGCCGGCCGCGGCATATCACTCTCCTTGGACCAGTATTCCGGCTCCGGCTTCCAGTCCAAGGATTTCTACTTGTTCGGGAGGTTCGACATGCTTATGAAGCTTGTCCCGGGCAACTCAGCCGGCACCGTCACCACCTTCTTCGTAACTCATCTTGATCACCATATTCATGATTATTTTAGATCTAATTGAACATGCATTCTGATATATAAATATATTCGTTGCTTGCATTGAACAGCTAGCCTCTGCGGGGCCGAATCACGACGAGATCGATTTCGAGTTCCTGGGGAACTCCACCGGCGAGCCGTACACGGTGCACACGAACGTCTACGCGCAGGGCAAAGGCGACAAGGAGCAGCAGTTCCGCCTCTGGTTCGACCCCTCTGCCGCCTTCCACACTTACTCCATCGTCTGGAACCCTCAGCGCATCATGTAATTAATTAATCCCAACTGCTTCCAATATGAATGTACGTCTCTTTATTCTTTAACACGATCGATGTGAATGCAGATTCCTGGTTGACAACATCCCGATGAGGGTGTTCAACAACCACGAGGCGTCGGGAGTGGCGTTCCCGACGAGGCAGCCGATGAGAGTGTACTGCAGCTTGTGGAATGCGGACGACTGGGCGACGCAGGGGGGGCTGGTGAAGACGGATTGGACGCAAGCTCCCTTCGTCGCTCATTACAGGAACTTCAGGATCAACGGGGTGGCGTGCGTGAACGGGGGGTCGTGTGGGAACGATACCTTCAGCAACCAGGCGTGGCAGACCCTAGGACTGGACGCTAATGGCAGAAACAGAATTAGATGGGTGCAGCAGAAGTATATGATCTACAATTACTGCATCGATCGCCCCAGGTTCCCCAACGGCTTTTCACCCGAATGCTCCAGACCCAGATTCTGATTCCATTACTACCCTCGAATTCTTTTTTCTATTTTCTTTCATTCTTGTTGCCATGTGACTCAGGCAGCACCTCAGTTTATTTTTTTATCTTCTTTTTCATGTGACCTTTTCGGTTTCATCAAGATATGAATCATTTCTTTATTTATTATGTTATTCAAAATACACATGTATGAAAGTATGAAACCAACTTTTTTTTTTTTAATTTTTAAATTTCAGAATGTGGTATTAAATTTACTCAAAGGAAAATATACATCAGGTCTTTGAAGTTTGAAGTATAGTTCAACGAAAGCAAAATTATTTCGGAAATCTGCAAATGCTCAAATTTTGGACTACAACTAGCCAAATTAATTTCCACTTCCAATACTAAGCGGAAGCATATTTCATTTGATGTTTCTGCGTTTCGAAACAGATCGCCAAAAACAAAATGAAACACTCAGTGACAATCCATTTCAAGGTTTCATACTTATGATTCGGAGCGCTCACCCAAACCAGACTCATCGTCGTCGTCGTCGTCATCATCATCATCCTCATCATCCTCATCTGCTACGATCATGTCACCTGTTGGAAGAAAACCCCTAAAGTTCTGAAGCTCCCTTGAGATAAAATCTTCACCCATTAAGCCCCCTCCAAAATTTGTGCCACGATTTTTAATCAAAAGCCAACGAAGCAACCGGTCTTCCTTGTTCAGGTAGTGCAGTTCAGAGTTGATATTGGGTGATGCCATCATCGTCATCTGCATCATCTGTCCCTGCAAGATAGGCCAATTAACTCTATAGATAATTCTCCTTTCTCGCGCTTGGAGAATTTCACTAATAAAATTGATGCACATAGTACAAAAAAATTTTCACCATCATTAAATGTCTAATAATGTGCTTCCACTTGGGGAGGGGGAGAATGGAAAATAAATTTTAGGAGAAACAGAGTAGTAATAAACAGCTTAATCATCTAAAAAGTATTCAACTTTTTAGTGGGAAGAAGCAGCACAATTAGCGAGGTGAAGATATGTACAGGCAGATAGAAAGCAAACAAGAACTCTGATGCTGAAGTACATCCTCATCACCTGAGCTCTTAATGTCCAAAAGGATGTGCTTAGAAAAGACAAATTTCTCAAACATTAATAAAGGCTTAAGATATGATAGGATTCGAAAATAAGAAACAAAGCATCGAAGTGAGACCTGTTTAACGAGTATCATTTAACCCAGGCTCAAGCACGATTATGTATATGGCTTATTCTTTCATGTTTTCCAGAGTGTCCACAGCAACTTAATGACGCTACATAATCAGGGGGAGTGGGGGGGGGGGGGGGGGAAGACAGCGACAAGATTGCCTCATGTTGGGTACAAAACACAGTAAACTTGATAAGTTGAAAGGGGATGCAAGCCAGCAACGTGATCGCCTAATGATGTGTGTAAAAACAGTCTTGACTTGCAAAAACTTGGCAGTTTCAATTAGGGCAAATTATAAACATGCTAAATATCAATATTATGGCCAATCTGGTTTGTAGGAATTAAAATCTGGTTATAGAATGGCACACATTAAACATTACCTAGAGTTTTTTTTTACCAGAATTGCAGTTGATAGAATTGAATAAAATTGAGTAATTTTGTTTAGCAACAATGTTCAACCAATTATTTCATGAAACCATGTCAAAGGTGAACATTGCTTACCTGATAATATCGCCCATCAAGTTTCCTTATTCCGTAACCCAATTGAACAGTTCCTAAGGACTTCACCTCAGTCATTACTCCATTTCTGCTGCAAACATGCTTTGCCACCCGGTGAACCAAATCCATAATAGCCTCCTTTCGTACAGTGGGTTTCAATAAAAGCATGCAGTCATAAAGAGGCATTTTTCTTTCAAATTATCTCAGCTCCCTAATCTGGAAAAATATTCAGTTATGCTAAAAACGAGTTACTCTTCCAAGAATATCAAGATTGTCACAAATATAAGGTATTGCTTACTGTTAAGGCTATTAACTAAAAAGCAACGAAATATCAAAAACCAATCATCAGCGTCGAATGCAAACAATTCAACGTACAGCACAAATTAATCTAACATAAGCAATTATTCTTTAAAAATGCCTTCCATCATCATCATCATAAAAGCAAGTATTTGTTAATTATTCTTGTTCAATCACTTCTGTTGATAAAATTTCTAAAACAATAGGCTTTACAAGTATTACAGCAATTCGCAGATCAGTAAACTGAAAAAACAAATTTTCGAGCAAGTGCTTGAAAAAAACAGATAGAGAATCATCAGATTTCGGGATGAAATCACGTACCTTTTTCCTGGATATACAAACTGTCGAGTGAGTTCCTCTACGAAAAAAAGACGGGAAGGTGAACGAATTAATATTTTGGCGAGCGATTGGATCAGCAAACGCAGGAATTGAGGATTTTAGACTGCTTCTATTTTAGATTGGTGAAGATTGGGAAAATAAGAAATGCCCCATTTGAAACCCTAGAAACAAATCGCATGGGCTACATTAAATTTTTTAAAAGAAACCCTTCATTTGGGCCTAATTCGTTTAAAAATGGACTGCAGTATATATTGTCCTTTTTTCTCTGACAATTTCGTAAATTGTAAATTTTATAAGGAAATAAAATAATTATGCTTAGAGAAAAAACCTGTATAAATTAATAAACTCTCTAAAATAATAAAAACTTCTAATATTAATTTAGGATTTTGTAAAAAATCATCAAATTTGATAATATAACAAGATAACATATATTTGGAAAATTCATTTATAGATATTAGGTCTCATTAAAATTCTAAATTAATAATTTATAAATATTATAATTATAATATTATGATGATTATCAAAAATATAAATTAATTGTTACTTGTTCCTTCTTAAATTTTAAATCTAATTGAATTTTATCCCTAACTTTTTTTAATTGTACAGCTGCAAAAAATTGACTGATGTATAATCAATGAAGGTATATATGATTTCATTTATCTTCAGTACGTATATACTAATTTGTTGAATTTAAAATCTATTTTAATTAATTAAATATTAATTTATTAAAATATATCTCTAAATTAATAAAATTTCTTTATCCCAAAATTAGTAATTTATAGAAGTTTTATGGTACTCTTCTCTTCCACCGCCTAAAAAGTTTACGAAATTAATCATACAACTATAATATATTTTCTTATATTAGTAAACAAATATTATAATGGGTTACAAGAGTACAACACCAACAAGCTCAAATTCCTACATAATAACCATACCAAAGCTCAAAAGTGAGTTCATGATAAGATGATGAAGATTAATTTCGGGCAACCACCTTTTTATCAAGGGTGAGTAACGGACGGTTTGAAAACCAAACCGAACCATAAAATTTTGAAAATTCAATCCAAATTACTCGTTTGGAAACTTACAAATCGAACAGAAACTGAATCAAACCCTAAATCATCGGTTTGGGTTTAGTTTCGGTTTTAATCGAAAATTTCCATATTTTTTTGATAATTTTATAATTTAAATAGTTTAATGCAATAGAAAAATCAAAATCCACAAATCTAAATGTGATAAAAATAAGAATCCATAAATCTAATACATAATCATAAGTTTGGAATATAAAAATATTAAACTTAAAATAGTAGGGTTTGTATTTTGTAAAAATTAAAATTGTAATTTATTTAGATATAAAATATATAATAATATAAATAAATATAGAATATTTAATAATTTATATAGATTGCGGTTCGGTTCGGTTTCGATTATAAGCGATTCAAAATCAAACCGATCCACAATGGATTTCCAATCTGATCCAAATTGCCCAAAACCTGACAATTTGGTTCGATTTTGTGTTTCCGGTTTGATTTTACTCACCACGATTTTATCAATCAATTTAACAATTAAAAACTATAAACTAAGAGTATATAAAGAATAATTAAAATAAATTTAATCTATATCACATTGCTACAGTAGATTAAGCGGTGCCATATTAGGTAGTGTATATATTTTAATGGCAAAAACTTGCGTTAGGCAGGCCTAAACGGTTTAGGCGGGTTTTATCCTACCCAAATGGGTTGACTCATCCTAAATAGGGTTTATTAATCTCCAATTAGGATATATTATATGGGTTTGGGCTTGGGTTAATGGATAAAACCCGCCTAAATCGTTTAGGTCTGCCTAACCCAAGACCTTCCCTATTTTAATTGATGGACCTAGTAGCTATTTAAATATGTGGTGGATAATTAATTTAATGAAATTATTTGATGTTATGTCACTATTGTGTGGCGGCCGAACAAGGGTTGTGAGCCTGTGATGATTAGTGGATTCAAATTCCGTCGGAGCAATATTCTACTATGATTTATTCCTACAAACTTATAATAATTGTAATGAATCCTGGGCAGTGGCACCGTCTCTCAAAACAGTGGCCTAATCCTATATCAAATGATTGGCATTAGGCTCTCAGAAGCTGCCAAGAAATTAGAAATACCACCTAACTATTCCTTTATTCAATTTCCATCATCCTCCAACCCTATCATTTTGTATAATTCTAACAATAAATATTTATATTTCGTTTCTCTTGTTTTCTAACTCAAGTTTTACATTGGATAATTAAGAAAATAATTATATATATATATATATATAGGGACGCTTTTATATGTTAACCACTCTCCAGATGTTACCTACAGACCTCATTTGGCGGTGCATTATCTAGACAAGCTAACTATATTATCTAGGCAATATATGGTACATTACGAAGATAATGTAGCACATTATTTGCATTACGTTATCTATTACAATTTGTACATTATCTTTCGTAATGTACCATATATTGCCTAGATAATGTAGTTAGCTTGTCTAGATAATGCACCGTCAAATGGGGTCTGTATGTAACATCTGGGGAGTGGTTAACATATGATTACAACTCTATATATATATATATATATATATATATCCACACAACTCGAAATATTTTGAGTCGATGATACCCAAAAAACAAAATCCTGAGAACTTGATCAATTAAAAGTGGACAATATAATTCGAATGTTGAAATTAACAGTCCTAACAAACAGCGCCGTCTGTGGGAAACGAATCTACGACCACCCAGGTTCAGGCTTCCAAATCTGAACCCACCATAAACTCAATTTTATAATTCCCTGCCCGAACCTGGGTAGTTGTGGATTCGTTTCCCACAAACGGCACTGCTTGTTAGTACACAATTTCAGTTATTATGGGTGATACCCAAAAATAAAATCTTGAAAAATCTGACCAATAAAAAATGGACAATATCATACTAATGTCATATTGCAGTTTCAAACATACATCATTTACTTTTATATTGAATATTCTCCCCTACCTAACATGACAAACATAAGATTAAAGTTTAGGGCATTGGTTGAACAATCATACGAAAGGTATCCGATCAAATGCTTTGATGGAATAAAATTCTGGTAAATCATACAAAGATTCCTGTATCAATTCCTAAACGAGAATGTGAATGAAGCATCCAACCAAATATGATGATGGATGGACCCATGCCTAAATAATAGCTTAATTAATTACGCGTCTACTCTAATTATGCTGCCTGCTCAGTGCTCTTCATTTCATTTCATTCAAATTAAACTACCCAAGCCACCTTAATTGCCATCCAGCTCACACCTCCCCATTATATTATATATATATATACATCCACACTCAAAACATATCCATTCACTCATACAACAACAGTTACAGAAATATGGCTTTCCATCTGGCAACCCTCTCAGCTTTCTTTCTCCTCTCCGCCACCTTCGCCGCCGCTAACTTCTACCGGGACGCAGACATCACCTGGGGCGACGGCCGTGCCAACATATATGACGGCGGCCGCGGCCTCTCTCTGTCTCTGGACCCACAGTCCGGCTCCGGGTTCCAATCCAAGAAGGAGTATTTGTTCGGACGGTTTGACATGCAGCTCAAACTCGTCCCGGGGAACTCTGCCGGAACCGTCACCACATTCTATGTAAGATTAGAATAATTGATTAATTGTTCATTCATATATAAATGTATTTTAATCTACAGTTATTGATGATGGAGTACTGTATGTGTATGTGATCAGTTGTCGTCGCAAGGGGCGGGGCACGACGAAATCGACTTCGAGTTCCTGGGAAATGCGAGCGGGGAGCCCTACACAGTTCATACAAACGTCTACTCAAAAGGCAAAGGCGACAAGGAGCAGCAGTTCCATCTCTGGTTCGACCCCACCGCCGCATTCCACACTTACTCCATCGTCTGGAACCCACACAAGATCATGTAATTACATTAATTCATTTCTCCAAAATCAAACTGATGAATGAATATTGATAAGATGATCATGATTCTAATTAATGAAACACCGCTGTTGCATTGCATTTGCATATACAGATTCCTGGTGGATAACAGCCCCATCAGAGTGTTCAACAACCACGAGGCGCAGGGAATCCCCTTCCCCAGCAAGCAGGCCATGAGGGTGTACTGCAGCTTGTGGAACGCCGACGACTGGGCGACGCAGGGCGGGCGGGTGAAGACGGATTGGAGCAAGGCGCCATTCCGGGCTCAATACAGGAACTTCCGCATTGATCCGGCGTGGCGGACGCAGGAGCTGGACGGCAACGCCAGGAACAGATTGAGATGGGTTCAGCAGAAACACATGATCTATAACTACTGCGCCGATGCCCTCAGGTTTCCACGCGGAACTTCCCTCGAATGCAAGCGTTCCAGGTTTTGAATATAAAGGACCGCTGTTGCTGTTTCATCATCATATCTGTATTCTTGATTTCTTAATTATTCAATGTAATATAAATTTCTTGTAATGACATATATATCAATAAATCCATATTAATTATTATAATGACCCACTCTTTTGTGAGACATTTGGAATGGAAATACATTTTAGATTTCAGTCAAAATCCGTTATACTTGACAGGCTCGTGAGAATGGCATACATGTAAATGTAAGTGATGTATTTAAGCTTTGTGAATAATATATTTAGAAAAATATATCCTTCATTATACTTAAATACATATTTTACAAATATAAAATACACCATTAAATTAAAATGTGTATTCTGATCGGAATGCACTATATACAATTAGAAGTGTAAATGAGCCGAACTACTCGGAGATCGACTTGAAAAAAGTTTGATCGAAGTTCAATCATTTAATAAACGAACCGAGCTCGAGCTTCGAGTCGAGCTCGATAACATTATCGATTCGAGCTGAAGCTCGGATGTGTTCGGTTCGCCAGGCTCGCGAGCATGTTCGAGTTCAAGCTCAAATCGAGTCGATCTCGAACATGTTTGCGAGCAGGCTCGTGAATAAGCTCGTTTAAGAGATTGCGAGTATGCTCGTTAATAAGCTCGTTCTTAAATAAATTTTAATATTTATATATTTTTCTATTTCTATACTTTTTATTATTATATAATTATATTTCATATTTGTTTGATAATACTATATCTATATGTCTATAAATAACAATAATATGATTAAACAAACCATACCATATAAAAAACTTAATTTATATAAAAATTAAGATAAATATTAAAGTTGGAATGAAAATTATTTATATGAGTGATAATTATTTCAAATATAGTTTCTTAAATATATGGGATTTTAAAGTTTCACTTAATCAAATTAATTAATTTCATTAAAAAATTGAAACAATCCATTCTATGAGAAATTTATTTTATTTGTAAATTTAAGAGAAACTTAAACAAACAATTTACTATTATTGAGATATAATTAAAACAAACTCATAAGTTATATTACTCAATACACAAATATTAATGTATAATAAGTACAAACAATTAAATCATAATACTTTTGTTAAAATGTATATATAATGGAAAAATAAGACAAAATTATATAATTAAAACAAACTCCTAAATTATAATTACTAAATATACAAATATTATTGCATAGTATATGCTATATCTATTAAAATCATTAAATCATAATACTTTTGCTAAAATGTATAGATAATGGAAAAGTATTATAAAAATATATAATTAAAATAAACTCCAAAGTTAGTTACTCAACATTCAAATATATATGAATAATATATGTATATAACTTATTAAATCAGAATGTAAGAATAAAAATATAGTTAAAACAAACACATAAGTTATAATTGCTCAAAATACAAATATTGCTCAATAAAATGTTTTGCCCTAAAGAGAAAATGTGATGTGCGTGGATTGTAGTTTTCTTATATCTGACTACGCCTTTTTTTAAATGTGGTTGTTTCTATCTGTTGTCTAATTTTGTTGAATCTCTAGCTTGAGTTCTGTATATAGTTGTGTTCAAAGTTGTCTCAGGTGACCCATGTGTGAAAATAATTTGATTTAATACTTTGATTTGTAGAATGTAGATGGATTTTGAAATATTTTGATCCTTCTCAGAGTTTCTCTATATATTAGAGGCTAAAGTTATCGTGCATCAACCAGATTTTGCTAGTTAATATGATCATTTACCTGTTTTTAAGTGCTTGTTGTATATTATTAAAATTTTCGATTGAATGGAAAGATTCAAGAATTATGGTGGAATTTTTTCTTTTACTTTTACTTATTAATGTTTTTACTCATGATTATTCCTCATAATATATTTATGTTATTGAATTTCGCAGGATGATTTGCAAGAACTTTTAGATCAAGACAGCTGATGGTTGATATTTGGTGGTGTTTGTTTTTTGGTTGGAGCTATTTGGTGGACTTATGAAATGTCTTATTTGTTTACCAAGTTTGTTTGTTTCTTATTTGGAGCTAATGAGTTTGTAGATTGTTTAAATTATTTTATTTATTTGCACTAATCATGGTGTATTATACTACCTCCGTCCCGCGCTATTAGTCCCAAATAGTTTCGGCACAGGAACCAATGTTTGTGAGTGTAGTGGAATTAATATTTTATTGATGAGTGTGAAAAAGTTTGCTATTTTAGGAAATAGGACTAATAGAGTGGGACAGACCAAAAAGGCAAATGGGACTAATAGAGTGGGACGGAGGGAGTATTTGATAACAGGTTGTTCGTATTTAATGTTTATGATATTTATATCTTATCATTACAGTTTTATGATTGCAAAGGTTGTATTTGATAACACATATTTGTATTTGATCATTATAATATTTGCATTTTACTGAAAATTTGAATTTTGTACATATAAATGAGCTTGAATCGAGCTCAAACTCGAGCTTACGAACTCGAATCGAGCTCAAGCTCGATTACAAGATCGATAAGGCTTTGGCGAATCGAGCTCGAGCCGAACTTGAACTTACATAATCGAGCTCGAGCTAAAAAAATAAAATATTTTTTTAGCTTGAGCCAAGCTCGAACATGGTTAAAATCACACGAACCGAGCTCGAGCAGCCCACTACTCGACTCGGCTCGATTCATTTACACCCCTATATGCAACTCATCATTCCGATCAGAATATGCATTCCCAATTCCGTTGAGTGTAAAACATATTTTATTCAATATTTCACAAAGCACACGTCTCACACAAATTTTAGCATAATAATAATAATAATAATAATGTCAAATCTACTCACATATAAACTGCAAAAATTAAGCCTTTTATTTCCTATATTCATTTAATAAAAAATTCACCACAATTAATAAGTGAGTGAGCATAGACCAAGCTTATGTAAAATTAAAATTTTGAGACTTGTTACTTTCCTAAGATTTTGTAAGCTAATAAATATTTTTACATATAATAATGAAATCTAATAAATCCAGTTTAATTAAATTAAAAAAACATACTAATTAACAGTTAAGTAGCCCTAAGCAACACTGGTTCGGGTCGGGCCGGTAGCAATTTAGGTGAAACTTGACAAACTATCACGCCGCAAGCAGTTCATGGCCCAAAGAAGGCCTCTCTCTCTCTCAACTTCATGTCGCAAACCAAAGAAAACCTAACTACTGAATGCTTAAATTGCAGAGATGTAGAGGTAATCTTCGCTGGTTCAGATTTGACATATTTCACTTTTATATAATATGTTGTTTCTTTAATCTATTTCGAGAGATTGAATTTTTATACTCCAACTTCGTTTCAAGAAACTCATATCGACCTCTCTGTTTTTGCTGTAAGCATGAAATCAGGTGAGCTCACTTGTTGAAAATAAAAAAGTTCAGTGCCTAACTCGTGGAGTGTTTGCTGATTTTTCGGAAGAAAAATGTCTTTTGAATTTGATTTAGCGTTATCAAGATTGTTTATTGACTATACATTGTGACCGAGAGAGAGAGAGGGAGATGGTGGTTGTTGTTGCTAATTATACTATGAAATTGTGGTCGTTCGCCGTCACTGCGTTTAGGAATTTGAGCTCTCAAGCTGCGGTTTCCAGTAGCAAGAAAAATGGTAGTTGGAGTGGGTTCAAGAACCGCAAACAGAGAGGACCAACCAAACCTAAAATCAAATGGACCGATGAGCAGAAACTAGTCTTGGATGCAGTTTGCAATCGAAAGTCCGTGTTCATCACGGGCTCTGCTGGGACAGGAAAAACTTTTTTACTCCAGGAAGTCATCAAGAAGCTCAAGAAGACTCATGGCCGATCTGGGGTTTATGTGACTGCATCAACAGGGGTTGCCGCCTGCGCGCTCAATGGACAGACTCTTCATTCCTTTGCTGGTGTTTGTTTTGGCAATTTAAGCCGTGAAGGTTTATTAGATAGTGTCTTATTGGATAAAAGAGCATGTTATAGGTGGAGGAAGGTTAAGGCATTGGTTATTGATGAAACAAGCATGGTTGGTGCTGAGCTTTTTGATGGTCTTGCTTATATTGCGCGTAAGCTGAGAGATGTGGAGGTCGAAGATATCGCCCCTGGAAACAAGACTTGGGGTGGAATACAGCTGGTTGTGAGTGGTGATTTCTTTCAGTTACCACCTATTATTGATAAGAAAAAGAAGGGTCAAAAGGTGTATGCTTTCGAAGCTGATTGTTGGAGCTCGAGTTTTGATCTGCAGATTGAGCTTACAAAGGTTTTCAGGCAATCAGAATCTTCACTAGTGCATTTGCTTCAGGGGATACGGAGAGCAGATAGTAATCCTGATGACGTGAAGTTTTTGGTGGATTGTTGCTCGGTGAATGAGCCGGATCCTTCTGCTGTACGTCTGTTTCCGAGGTATGGAGATGTGGATAAGGTGAATAAGGAGAAGATGAAAGAGTTGAATGAGGAGGTTTATGTTTACAGGGCTCAAGATTCTGGTGGTAGGGAGTGGATTCGGCAGCTTCAGAGTGGGATTGCACGCGATGAGCTTGAGATATGTGTTGGCGCTCGGGTGATGCTGATAAAAAATATAAACCCGTGGAGTAAACTAGTGAATGGTGCAACTGGAACTGTGTTGAGGATGTGCAGAGATCATGGAGTTGATGTGGCGTGTGATATGTGCAGTCAGGGAAATGTACTTCCATTTGTGAAGTTTGATTCGGGTGTTGAAATGATAGTGAAACCAGAAACATGGGAGGTGAGGGATGGAGAGAATGTTGTTGCTAGGCGGAAGCAAATCCCCCTCATACTGTCATGGGCTCTGAGCATTCACAAGTGTCAAGGGATGAATATTGACAAGCTTTACACGGATCTGTCTCGTGTTTTCGGGTATGGGATGGTCTATGTTGCACTGTCGCGTGTGAGGAGCTTGGCCGGGCTGCAGTTATCAGGTCTGGAGCCATCTAAGATCAAGGCACATCCCAAGGTTCTGGAGTTCTACCGCGGCTTTAATGGCGAGCAGCAGTTTAGTAGAGAAGATTAGTAGCATGGCATTTGGCCAGACAAACCTTGATTTAAGTTTTTGTCTCTCCGCGCTGGTCAATGTTGTTTGTTGATGGAGAGTTGAGCTCATAGGTCATGGCTTTATTGAAATGATTCTTGAAATGTGCTCAAATATATAGGATATGAGAAGTAGAGCTCGAGGAAATGCGTCCAGATATTGCTTCTATTTGAATTTACAGAGATATATTATAAATCGAAGATGGTATGTATGGCTCATGACGTTAATTTCAAAGAGCAAGTGTTCGAAACCATCTCACAAGGAGCAAAAAAAGTTTGTGCAACAGGAGATGGTTATTCAAAACTTTCATATATAGAACTAAAATAAGTAATTTGTTCTGACTATACGATTTTTTTTTGAACATACAAGATATCGCGATAGCAAATAAATGATGCATCTATCTCAATCCAACCAAAAAAAAAAAAAAAAAGCATTTACAGCAATTAAATTGTGAGAAAATTGGTCTCAAATTGGTTTGTTATGGAAGTGGGATATTTTGCTCTGACACAAACATTGAACGATCAGCTTTCCAAGAAGAAAAGGTCAGAAACAAGAAAACTGGAGGAGAATTTGTCGAGCGACGGAATCTCCAGAAGAAAATGATATTTCTTTTCCTTGGCCATCGTCTTGTGAATAGGCGCCAGGCTGTGCTTTGAAAAAACGATCAATCATCGAACTGTTGAGTGAGACGTTGAACCACCCTTGGAAGACGAAGAAGAAGAATGATGATGCTCCAATTTCAACATCGACTCAAATTTGTGCAGAAATTTAAGAGCTTTTGCCTGCAGAAGATGCCATGAACAAAGTTAGAATCCACACAAACAAGTCCTTACACCCACAAAAATTATATAAACCACCATGAAATTTAGATGAATATACACGCCAATGACACACTGTAACTAAATATTTTAGCACTTTTTACTCTTTGAAAACCGAGTTTTTGCTCAGCTTTTATATCTAGCAAGAATTTCCTAAAACAAAAATGACTATAATTGAGCCATGCACATCTAAGAAAAAAAGCACCGTGTTGCCTAGAACCTGTCCTGTAGTCACTTAAAGAATAATTAATCGCTCATCGGATTCTTAATCTTTTTGCAATGTGGTTTGTATGATATAATATTTGGCAATATTGTGCTTCTTGAAATTTGCATTAAAACTAGGAAATGAATACAATTATTTATGTGTGTAGTAGTGTTGATGCAGTATTATCTGGATTATTTTTCTTTTTAGAGCCACAGTACAAGTCTATCCAGCCAAAAGACACAGAGAGAGATCCTTACCTTCCACCGTTTTTTCTGTACAATTTGTTTGTTTATTTCATCCAACTTCACAATTATTTCCTTGAAAGATGGTCTTTTTGATGGCTGCTCATCCCAACAGTCCTCTATTAACCTGTTAAGAAGCCAATACAACCTAATTAAGACAGAGCACAGAATTAAGGAAAGGATGGGTTAGATGATATTCTTTTTGTGGTTATAAGAAGAAAATCTCAGTGTTCCACTGAGAGTTGTCGAGAAGATAGGAATAACAGAGAGTTGAAATGAAGGTAAAACCAACTCTTTCTGGGTGCATTATGCCATAAGAAATATACATGTTAGTCGACTAATAGAGGTTCTTCCTCCTCCCTTCTCATCCTTATCTCTTCCTTCCAAATCATCCTTTATATCTTCTCTCTAGTTCCTTAATCATTACCTATCCTTGGTTTTTTTTATTGTGTTTCTTTATAGTTTATATTCTTGATAAGAATATTGAAAATAATTTTACATCTTATAGAAACACATTGATAAGCATAATGTCTTCTTTCCTCAAAATCTATAATCATACCGTCATCCACTTCCACTAGCAACAAGAAATCAACATTGGAAAAAAGAGGTCACAATTCAAATTGGGAAAAAAAAGTACAAGAAATTGCAATGCTTACTGTCTCAGTCCATAAGCATAACGTCTCACTGGAGCTTCAAAAGGTGGGCGCTCATTGGCATCATATGCTTTAGCCACTTCTATTTCTTTCTTTTTTGGAAATGGTGGATGGCCCTCAATCATCTGTGAGCAAAATATGAATTTTCAAATAGAAGAAGATGCTCTTATTTTCACATACAGACACACCAAAATCATACAATTAAATTTTCATTCTATAGTTAAAAAAAATCATTAATTAAAATTACTAAGTTTTTGAATAACTTGTAGAAATTGATGTGTTTTTAGCAACTCAGATAATTCTTATCTAATTAATTAACTTCACCGAAATTTTCTGAAACTTATCTGACAAACAAAACATGACAGGGGGGAGTGACTCTGAAAATAACCAAAAAACAGGAAAGTCACTATTGTTCTCATTCTCTTTATTACTCCGAAAGCATTCCATTTTAAATTTTCTGGCAACCATGCAAAGCGCAATGAACCTTACTGGTAACTATGTGGAAGTTAAATAATATGTTGATCCCGTCCCCTGTTATAAATGACTGCATATCTCTATATTATTTATTTATTTATTGAATATAAATGCATTTATTTAAACTCACACATCCAGATGTCTCCAAGGAATCTCGAACCCATGACCATTTGGTCATGGGCTAGACAATTTTACCACTGCACCCCGAGTAGGGAACAAAAACCCAACAATGTTTCTAATAGATTTCTACACTATGCATGATGCACAATAGACATAATATTAGAACCATCTAACATCTATGCTCAAAAGGAAATGGAAAAAGGCACTCAGGGGCATTACCTCCTGTAATATCAACGCAAATGAAAACACGTCCACCTTAGTATCATATTCCTCATTTCTAAAAACTTCAGGAGCCACGTACCGCCCTGAGTTTGGAAATGGGGAGGTGAATAATCAATTTGCAAATAATTAAAACGTGACATTTTTAAAATATTACTCACTGGTACATCTTCTAGATCACATGTCTGCAGGAAATCTACGACTTACTAGAATCAAACAATTGCAAAGGAACAAGTTGTACAGGCTTTATCAATAATATTCAAATTTGGAGTATGAATAAGATATTCTAATCCCAAATTATCAATAACTAAGAAACAAAATGAAATGCAAATACTCAGACAAAATAGCTCCCAATCAACTGGCTACTTACAAGAAGTCAGTTGGCAAGACACTGGTTTGACTTCTTTGATTGTTTTAGCAACTTCTATCAGCTTGCTTAGCCCAAAGTCTGCAACTTTGAGATGACCAGAATCATCCCGCAATATGTTCCTGTCATCATTCTCAATCTATCAATACCTTTCCCCTATAGAGAAAGGTTATTTAAGTAAAGAGTGAATCAAGTTGATATGGAGAAGATAACACATACGAAGGTTCGAGATCTCGATGAATTATTGCTTCAGGCTTATGCTCATGCAGGTAGTTCATTCCCCTACAATAAATAATATGAAATAAGATGCAGGATAAGCCAGCAATACACAACAGCAATTTAAAAAATCTCCGAAGCTAGACAATATGATGGGTTTTACTCATCAACAGTAGTGTGTATTCCTTATTCATTTTCTAAAGTTATAATCTGATTCTGAAATAAATTACAAATATTAGGTCCAGAGAAAAAAAAGTCATTTGCAGCAAATAGAAGAAGCAAATAATAAAATATTAACAAATAAACTAAGCCAACTTTTTATGAGAAGAAAAAACTTATAACTTGATCTCTTTTTAACCTTCATATACATATGCATTTTGCTTCTAATATATGGTGTCTATCACAAGATAGTTACACAACATCATGCCAAATTTGCATTCATGATTAGTGCATGAACAACCTCAATTCTAACCTTGCAATATCCAGGGCAAACTTGATAACTGTTATCAACCTTAAAGAATGCCTTCTTTTCAGGTATGCACACAAATCTCCCTGCAAAGAGCTCAATCGTGAATGTTGCAATAAGAATCGATTCGTATGGGGAAAATAATATGACCCTAAAGTGTAATGTAATCCCCTCAGAACACTATCCACATATTTTGTAATTTTTCTTAATTCAAGAAGGCAAAATAAAGGTAAAAAAAAGAAAAGCAATAATTAAAAGGCTTCAGCAAAAAAAATTTAACTTAAAGACACCTTTGGGAGATATTCAGTAACAATCATCATTGGTGTACTTTGAGTCACAGCACCAAGAAACTGGACGACATTTGGGTGGCGTATCTTTTGAAGTAGTGCAAGCTCGTCCCTGAATGCTTTTCTGCAAACCAACAACTCACCCACTAAAAAAAAAGAAACAATAGTCACAAGTTCAGAGAAAGACTTTGCTGAAGGAAGTGATATGAATCTGCCACATAAACCAACCCACACTTTCTCTTCATCAATGAAAAACTCCTCGGCAAGCTTCTTGACAGCAACCTGAATCCCACGCCATGAGGCAATGCAAAATGTCCCCTGTAGCATATTTGGTTAGTATGAACAAGTTAAAGGTTATAAGCTTTCGACAATACCATATAAAGAGAAGCAACTACCCTAATCATTATGAAATTCTGAAACAAGATCCCAGTGCAGGTAGTGATTAGCCAGTCCAACAATTTAGAGAAAACATTGCAGAAGGGAAGTGGAGATGTTGTGTCCACACTTTTTTTTTTCAATGAATAGAAAATGCTGCTGAAAGACTTAAAGATGAACTTGCCTTTGTTAATTCTATGCTGTCAGTGAAGTCTAGCTCTTTTGGATCAATTTCATACTCAGGAACTTCACGAGCATTTTCAACGTGCATGGGAGCCATCTGAAATAGATCATTCAACAATATTTGACGATTGTAAGATGAAACAACACATATACAAGCGAAATTGTAAAGCAAAAAGGGGAGGAGATGAAGAAAGCCATCAGGAAGTAATCCAAATATGCCAGGAATCTGAAACTCACTGCAGGTTTTGCACCATGTGCCTCCAGAAGCTTTATGATATCATTGTTTTTGTAGTAAATTGCATCTGCAAGAGGCTATGCAATCAAACATTGTCATTACCATACATATTAATATTTCAATTGGTCATCCAAACCAAAATCAATGCATTTGACACATGAGCAGAACAGGATCGATATAGTCAGTCTATAGTTACACACAATACTAGTGAATGCACTATTTTGCATTTTTCGCTGCTTGCCTTACCCTCTCTGACCCAATATAAGCATTTACAAATTCGAGCTCCAATAAATTTGTTTTAAATAATAAAAAGGTAACCAAGATAAAGGGCATAGATGTCTTTCTTCTGTATAATACTACCTCCGTCCCATAACAATTGTCTTGTTTGGAAATGGCACAGATACCAATGCGAGTAGAGATAGAGGAAATTAATATTTTATTAGTGAGTGTGTATAAACTTTCCATTTTAGGAAAGAAGACAATTGTTTGGGACAGACGAAAAAGGAAAACAAGACAATTGTTTTGGGACGGAGGGAGTAATTGGTTCCCTATAGAGGAAGTGGTCCAAAAACCCAACACCTCTTCCTTCGATGGAATTGAGAGACAAACAAACAAACAATGCGACAGATAAATCACTATCAACTGGACATCACAATAGCACGCAATACTCAGAACAATCTCAATGAGGTGCTAAAATTTTATAATTTGAAGAGCAATTTGCTAAAATTCTTATCTTCATTTAATTTATCTGAACAAACTGCAGTTACAAGAAACGCAATCAAGAAGATTGTCGATGCAACAAGTAGTATCCCATAACATCCTACCAATTTCACGCATTCCTCAATGTTAACAAATACTCAACCAGCTATATCATCACCAATCGATATATTTCCCTTCACACGGAGATGAGAGAACTAAAGAGCAATAATCGGAAGTCAAATTCACAGATAAAGTGTATCACATTGACAGCTTAAACATCACTGCAATACTCATGAATTGCAAACAAATGCATACATACCGTACTGCCCCAACGGTCCTCGACATCGACATCGGCGCCGCGGCGTATGAGTAAGTCAACGACGTCCGTCCGCCCCTGGCACGCAGCCACGTGTAAGGCGCTGCGACCGTCGATGTCTCTGAAGTTGACGTCGGTTCCGGAATCCAGCAGCTCCTGAATCCCTTCCAAATCGCCCTCGTTCGCCAAGTACATTAACCTGACGCCGGAGTCCATGAGTTCCTCCAGACTTCCCGAGGCGTCGGGTGTTATAACGACGTCGTTATCGGGGGCCCCGGAAGACTGCCTCCCCATTGTAAAACGCCGCTGCAACTTTGAGTCCATCGGCAACACCGCAATATATACAGAGATTGGGAGCAAGAGAGAGAGAGAATTGGAAAACGTGAAGGGCTTGATTGCTAGAAGAGAGAGAATAATAAAGGCCCAAGAGAGAGAGCGAGAAAGTGCTATGAACTTGTAACAGAAGCCATTCGAGAGTTGAGAAACAGTCGAAAAACAAAGATTTTAGATATATTTATATTAAAAAAATATATATTCAGCTTAAAAATATTTTCTTGGATAAATTGTTAATTTATCCCCAATACTTTTTGTGTTACATTTATTCATGATTAATAACGAGGGCTGAACAATTTTTAAAACGAAATATTATCCAATCGTGAGATGACTAATGTTTATATTGTAATTATTAATCCTTAGAATAAAAAAAACGATTTGGTCGATAGATATTATATGGTGGAAGATTCCCTTCAAGGAAGCAAACAAATTAAAACGTTGGATGGCGACCTAAACCAACATATAATTAGCATACGTGGCCACTCAATTAACATTAAATAAATAAATAATCTATTCAAAAATTTATTATTTGTAGATAAGATTTACATGGGATTCATGTTTCACATTAAAGATATGAAATATAGTATTTAAATAGGGTAAATAGGAGAAAATACCCTAAACTATTGACGTTTTCGGAAAAATACCCTAATTTATTCACATAAGTTAAAAATACTCTAATCTTTACTTTTATTTATGAATTATACCCTAATCTATTAATATTTTGGAAAAATACCCCAATGTATTATTATTAGTTAAAAATACCCCAATCTTTAATTTTGTTTATAAATTATACCAAAGCGAGAAATATTTTTGGCTCACACAAAGATGACAGTCAAAACAACTATCTTCGTCCCTGTTAAATATAATGTATTAAACAATCAATATTTGCTATATATTCTAAAAAGCATTTAAACTTCATGTTCTACTATTTTTTTTTTGTTTCCTTCAGTTGGTATAACATCCAATCCAAACGAAGGCGCATACATTTCGATACAAGATCACACGTCAAAACACGCATTGAGAGAAAAAATAAGGAATTCAAGCAATCGAAAGAAACAAAAAAACGAGCATAACATTAAGCTTTAAATACTTTTCTAAAGATAAAATGCATTTAAATATATATAGCAAATATTGATTGTTTAGTACATTAAGTTTAACACGGACGGTGATAGTAATTTAGACTGTCATCTTTGTGTGAGCCAAAAATATTTCTCGCTTTGGTATAATTCATAAACGAAATTAAAGATTTGGGTATTTTTAACTAATAATAATACATTGGGGTATTTTGCCAAAATATTAATAGATCAGGGTTTAATTTATAAATAAAAGTAAAGATGAGGGTATTTTTAACTTATGGAAATAGATTGAGGTTTTTTTTCAAAAAGGTGAATAGTTTGAAATATTTTCCCCTATTTACCCTATTTAAATATTATTTAGAAACTCTTTTGATGTTAACATCGATTTGATGTGGCAATTCACAGGTAGATTACAAACTTTCTGATTATTATTTAATATTTTGTATAAAATTATCGCAACTCCACCTAAAAAATAACGAACGAGGGTTTTTTTCATTTTATGAATTTGTGAAAATATTAAAATGATTTATTTAATAATTTCACACTCAACAGTGAACTACTAGTCCCGGAATCATCTAGGGCAGAGCCCCTTTTCAGTTTTCATCCTCCTCTTCTTCGTCTTCCATCGCATTCTCTTTCTCTCTCACACACACACCACACGCACTGAGAGATTTGCAGAAATACGAGTATCTCTTTCCACCAACAGTAAACGAAGCCAATCATTGCAACTCACTAATTTGTATTATTATGCCCCCAAGCATGGCGACTGAAAATTCCACAAATGCTTCGCGGGCTGAAGAGCTCAAAGTCCAAGCAAATGAAGCCTTCAAAGGTACTATTGACGATTATCGTGGCGTTCTTTGATTTTTATTTTTTGGGGGGTTTTTATTTTTTTTCCTGGTGCATCTGTTTAATAGGTGCCGTTTTTGTTGTTTTTGTGTATGGTTTGTTTGGTAATTTGTTGATTGTTTGTGTTTGCAGCGCATAAATACTCTCAAGCAATTGATTTGTACACGCAAGCAATTGAGTTGAATAAGGATAATGCTGTTTACTGGGCTAACCGTGCTTTTGCGCACACTAAATTGGAGGAGTATGGGAGTGCTATACAGGATGCTACATTGGCTATTGAAGTCGATCCAAAGTATTCGAAGGCAAGTACTGTTGGATTTTGCTTTGTGTTTGGGGAACGGAAAATCTGTTTTTTTTTTTTTTAATTTTTTATTTATTTATTGGATATGTGAAGTAATAATTACTTTCTCTGCAGGGATATTATAGGCGTGGTGCGGCCTATTTGGCGATGGGGAAATTTAAAGAAGCTCTGAAGGATTTTCAACAAGTGGGTCTTGTTTTTTACCTTCAGTATTTCTTGCTGATGTTTTGTTAATTTTGAGGAAGTTTGCAATGTTTTTTCGTGCAAGATTTCTGCTTGGTGATTTTGGTTGGGGTATCTATGAATTGCATGCTTTCCATATTCTTGCTGATGATTTGTTACTTTGGAATAAATTAACAAGGTTTCTTTGTGCAAGATTTATGCTTGGTGGTTTATTTGGATTGCATGCTTTCCGCGTACTTGATGATGTTTTTGTTAGTTTGGAGTCAAATTGCAAGTTTTTCTTGAGCAAGACTTATGCTTGGTGGTTTCGGTTGGGGTTTCTATGGACTGCATGCTTTCCGTGTTCTTGCTGATGTTATGTTAATTTGGAGTTAATTTGCAAGGTCTTTTTTTTTTTGGCTAGATCTATGTTTGGTGGTTTCGCTTGGGGTTTCTATGAATTGCATGTTTTCTGTATTCTTGCTGATGTTACGATAATTCGGAGTAAATTTGCAAGGGTTTTCTGTGCAAGTTTTTGCCTGGTGGTTTGTTGGGGTTTCTATGGATTGCATGCACATAAGAATTTTATTCACCATGAATTAGCAAAATGGCTTATATCACTTGCATGCACTATTTAGGTGAAAAAACTTTGCCCCAATGATCCTGATGCTACCAAGAAATTGAAGGAGTGTGAGAAGGCAGTTATGAAGCTAAAGTTTGAAGAAGCTATTTCTGTACCTGATGCAGAAAGGCGTTCAATAGCTGACTCTATTGACTATCATACAATAGGTGTGTTCTACTTGATTTCTCCAACTTATTAAACTCTATTCACATTCAAGGTTCTGCAAGTTCAACTCTTCATGAGAATCTTCCTTCTCATTCGATCAGCTCTGAATATATTGTCACTGATTAAATTTTAGTATTAAGAATTTCTGCTCCATGTTGCTAAATAGTACTACCTCCGTCCCAAAACAATTGTCTTGTTTGGAAATGGCACAGATACCAATGCGAGTAGAGATAGAGAAAATTAGTATTTTAATAGTGAGTGTGTATTAACTTTCCATTTAAGGAAAGATGACAATTGTTTGGGACAGACGAAAAAGGAAAACAAGACAATTGTTTTGGGACGGAGGGAGTAATTTCTTTCCTTTGAGTTCATTACAGGGAGATGTGTAGTTTTGTCTATTTTAACTGTCACTATATGTACCTTTCTTAAGTTTTTCAGACATGAAACTTCTCGTGTTTGGAAGTTTTCTGTTTTAGATTTGTCATCTTGTTTATCATCTGTATACAATATATTAGTACAATATAGTTTGTACATTATATTAGTACAATATAGTTATACAACTTTACAAAGTGAAGGTGTGTTGGTCGAAGAGATCACTTTTGTGATAACTGGGAGATGAGCATTGAACTTGCACATTTCATGTTAACAAATATGTAAAATGGTATATTGGAAACTCTTATACTTACTAGTACATTACCTATTTTATCATTATAGGGACTAGCCCAGGCTCATCTTATGTTTCTCTGAAAGTTACTGCTGTAGCAGCGGCAGTAGCACTACTGGCAGTATTTGTTGGGAATAAAGCATCCATAGCAGTGGCAACAACAGCTATGGTGATTGTATTGGTCGTGTTGGGAACATATTGGCAAGGTTGCTACAAAGACAGTGTCTTTACCAAGGGTCAAACACTTGACTTAGGTTAGACTTTTTAAGATCAAACAAGCAATAAGAATAAATAAGAAATTATAATGTCACATAGTTTTAGTTGTTACATCGTAAGGAAAAATACACTACACAAAAAGTCTGGTACATACAGAATTAAGTTTTTCTGTGAGAGTGCAGCAAGCTCCTGAAATTGAGAACTGCATGAAATGATGAATATGTATTATTTGTTGCTCCCTGCCATGTCTGCCTTGTTTATGTGAAACAGTATCTTGGACTTTCGTGTATCATCTATTTCTTTTCTTGTATATTACTTTGCATATTACTTTAACATTAATAACTTATGTTGTGGGATTCCTCAACCTTTGGTTTTTATTAGTATCTCCTTTGTTTCGTTCATACTTCATTACAGTAATAATAATTTTAATAATAATTATGATGATGCTGGTGGTGACCGGTTATGTTGCTAATGTTTGATCAGACTTCATTTCCACACTCTTCACAAGACTATAAAAAGATACAGTGACTTGCCAAAAATCCTGCTGTTTGCTTTAGTTCCCATAAACCTTATAGAAGAATAAATCCAGCCAATTGACAGTGCTTTTGCATTCTATTTCATCTAGAGGTTGAGCCACAATACTCTGGAGCTAGAATAGAGGGGGATGTCATTACATTAGAGTTTGTGAAGAATATGATGGATGATTTCAAGAATCAGAAGTGCCTACACAAAAGGTATATTGCTCTAGCATGGGTAAATTATGATGTTTGTATTATAATTTCTTGTTTCTAGATTTTTATGCATGAATCCTGCTCTTCTATAACAGTTTTTATTTTACCTTTATTGCTTCTATTTTTAAAGCAGGTTATTTGAATGTGAGAATGATTCTTTTGGGTTGCAGATATGCTTACCAAATTGTGTTGCAAATAAGGGACTTGTTACGAGAATTGCCGTCTCTAGTTGATATTCATGTTCCTGATGGCAAACATTTCACTGTATGTGGTGATGTACATGGTCAGGTAATATGGATCCTTTATTGAACATTTTACTAACCTCTTCCCTGTAGTTTGTCTTGCAACCATAGCTGTCCTAAGTGGATATTGGACAGCAACACTTCTGTATTCAGTTTTGTTCAATGTACTGTCCCAGCTTCAATTTGATTTGTGTCATATTCAATAAACAAGAGTTTATGAATATAAAATACAACATGTACTATAGTTAAACCATTTATTCGGTTTTCCTTATTCTTGTAATTGATGAAGTTTTCTGCATTTGAAAATCCTGCATCCATAATCTGAAATGAAGGAAATATTAAGGCTTTGTTCTCTCACCTTTTCTATTGAAAGCTAGTTTCTTAGCTCTGAGGTTTTGGTTTGAGTTGATTATAAATATTGTTTTCCCTATCTATATAATGCTTTAAATTTGGCATAAGAAGTCCCTTTGAAGACAATCAACTGAATGGGAGAGGTCTTGGGTTCAATCCCAATGCTCCCATTCCTAGGGTAAAAATTATGAAATAAGATGCTTCTGTTGAAGCTCTGTTCTCTACCTGTGACCTTTTAAAACTAATTTATATTTTGATTTTCTTTTCAGTTTTATGATTTGATAAATATATTTGAGCTCAATGGGCTTCCTTCCGAAGACAATCCATATCTGTTCAATGGAGACTTTGTAGACAGGGGTTCGTTTTCGGTAGAGGTTATACTCACTCTTTTTGCCTTCAAGTGCATGTGTCCATCAGGTGATCCATGTTTCTATTGTTTTAGTTTCATTCTTATATCGCTAACCTATTTCAACTTAATCTAATTCATTTATGTGCAGGGGAAACCTTTTTTTTTTTCTGGATTTTTTCTGTTGCTTGTGCATGCATTATGCTTAATTATCACTATAAGTCTATAACCTTGCAAATGGCCTTGTTGATTGGCTAAATGTTAAATAGTTGTTTTTTTTTTTTTGTAGAGGCAGCATGAGAAAATGCCTAAATAATCTTCTGGGCAGCATAATCTACAAGTTTTTCTTGGTTTCATTTTCTATGGGCATGAACAAAAATCAATGTTAATAATCTTGCAGAACTCTGAGGCTCTTGAATTACATATCTACCCTGTGCAATATCTTTAACTCAATTATTTATTTATGTGTAGTCATAAGCTTTCCATCTCTGACAGCTTTTCAGCATATTCATTGGTTCTGACATATGTTTGGATTATAATTTTCAGCTATATACCTATCTCGTGGTAACCATGAAAGCAAGAGCATGAATAAGATTTATGGCTTCGAGGGTGAAGTTAGATCCAAATTGAGTGATACATTCATAGAACTATTCGCGGAAGTGTTCTGCTGCTTACCTTTGGCTCATGTCATTAATAAAAAAGTCTTTGTGGTCCATGGAGGTCTTTTTAGTGTTGATGGAGTGAAGCTATCTGATATCAGAGCAATTGACCGTTTTTGTGAGCCTCCTGAAGAGGGTATGCAACATTACATTTCCTTATGTTTGTGTTCTATTTGAATTACACTCTGTTGTATTTAAAAGTTTTTGCCAACAGTGTTGGTGAAATTGACACTTACTGAAAATAAAAATTGCTCAATTAGCAAGTCTTACGAAATACCAAGTGCTTGGAACCCATGAGATTGGAATAAGAAATGTTTTCTGAACTTCATGTCTGATTTTAAACGTCCCGTAGACTATTTGGGGAAATAGGGGTTTTTCTAGGGCTTTTGTGACATGCTTGTTGGACTTGTGATAATAACATGCTTTCTAAGATATTTATTATCCACAACCACCAGGCTTTCTCTCTTTTTGTTATGAATCTGGATCTGGAGTTCTATATCATTATCAGAACCTTAATTAGGTTGCTCCTGCTCTCTTTGAGCTGGTAGGTTAGATCCTGCATTGATGTTCTACTCTTTTGATGCTTAATGTTCTTCCTGAATTTGGATGTTCATTCTCGAATCTCAACCTTGATTTCGATTTATGTGCTATGATAATCCTCCTTTTTCTGCTTTTTCTTTAACCTCTTCGTGTTAAATCATGATTGTATGCATTTTGTTCAAGTTGTTGGTCCTGACCTTTTGATTTGATCATTTTCTTGTGCTTAAATTTTGTTGCTAATATTTTTTACCTGATCTTTCATCTTGATAAAGTTACTGTTGCTTGTTGTTATCTTTCAGTTTGAAATATTACTAGCTGAACTCTGAAACACCAAAAACTTATTTGCAGCACTTAATAGTTTTGATCAGCAAGGGTGAGTCATATAGGTGGTATTGATGCATTTATCTGTTGCTTTTATGCAGGTTTGATGTGTGAATTGCTGTGGAGCGATCCTCAACCTCAGCTTGGGAGGGGACCAAGCAAGCGTGGTGTTGGTCTTTCATTTGGTGCCGATGTAACAAAAAGATTTTTGAATGACAACAACCTAGGTGAAACTCTGTCTTTCACCCTTCTTATTGTACTACATACCAAAACAAAACATCATTTGGTCAATGTATATTCTTAATTCTTGCAGATCTAGTAGTGCGGTCACATGAAGTTAAAGATGAGGGCTACGAGATTGAGCATGATGGTAAACTTATTACTGTATTCTCTGCTCCCAATTACTGTGATCAGGTAATGTAACCTTTATTAATCGAGCTTATTTTCAGAGCCTGTTTTGAGCCTATAATTTATACTCATTGAATGCTTCACGCTACTGTGATAAGTGATAAGTGTGTACGTTGTATCTGAATTTGTTTTGATCATGCCACAGATGGGAAACAAAGGTGCATTTATTCGTTTTGAAGCCCCAGATATGAAACCCAGTATTGTGACGTTCTCAGCAGTGGTTAGTAGCTTCTCTCCTCCTTCAAAGATATTACTGCATTTGCTTACAAATGAGATAACTCAATTTTGTTGAGCATCATTGCATCTTTAATGTCTACCAGTTATATTTCATTTTTAACCTTCTTTTTTTTTTGTTTAATTGCAGCCGCACCCTGATGTCAAACCAATGGCATATGCAAATAACTTCCTAAGAATGTTCTCATAATCCTCTCTCTCTCTCTCTTTACTGCAAAACACTCTTCTTAATTCCACAAGTGAGGAATCTTGAAGGCTCAAGACATGTTTGAATTGATAGAAGGATATATAACATGTGTACATTGGACGAATTGCAATTTATCTTGGAAATTTAGGGTGAGTTGCTAAAGCTGGCAATTAGATGCTTCTTTATTTGTATTCACATTAGTTTTGTGTATGATTAATATGATTTTTGGTGGTTTAATTTCTAAGCTGCTTCCAATATTTCAAAGTTGCAACTGTTCTCCCTGTACAGCAGAATAGTTGTTGAATTGGTGTACTATTTAGGGTTTGGTTAATAGGGAAGAACATTATTGTCTAGGGTGAAATTTTCAGATGAAATCCCAAAATGGTAAAAAAAAATCATTACACCTCCATTGTTGCTTTTTTCTCTTTACACTCATCATGCATTTCCTCTTTCCTTTGATGTTATCATTGTCATCATCAAGTCTGATAAAATGTAACATGTCCTATTTTTCCCAACCTTTTTTTTTTTCTCACTCTTCTTCATAATTTTCAAAGAAACATTACTTGACCCTACCTTTGGCTTCAATTTTCTCATTCAAAAACATGACCCCACCCATCTTTTCAATCAAATCTTGGCTCTCGCCTCCATTTACTCCTCTCTCTCTCTCGAATGTGATCAAACAAAAGTTCCCCCCCATGTTAAAACTTCCTCAGTCGACTAGTCTATTAGAAGCAAACTCCCTCTATCACCTTCTCAAGACAAAGAAGAAAGAAAAATGCTCCCATCATCACCATTTCCATTTCCATTTCCCCTTCACCTTCACCTTTTGCTTCTACTCATCTCTTTCCTCGTCTTCCCCACCAATGAACAAGCAACAGACATCCTGCCAAACCCTTCCAACATGAATCCCCACGAACTCCAAACCTTGTACGACATCATGGAAAGCCTGTCTTCTGATCAGGACTGGAGAGCCTCCTACCCCAACCCGTGCCAGCCCGGCTCCGGCTGGCCCGGGATCGAGTGCAAGCTCTCCCCTCTCGACAACCACTTCCATGTCACCAGGCTCGACCTCGGCACCCCTCCCAACCCAGCCTGCAAGAATTCTGCCACATTCCCTCCAGACATCTTCCACCTCCCCAACCTCGAATCACTCTTCATCTTCCAGTGCTTCACTCAAGCTCCCACCCGATTCACCCTCCCTCCCGACAAGCCCTTCACCTCCTCCTCCTCTCTCCAGCAGCTCAGCCTCAGATCAAACTCTGCACTCATTGGCACAATCCCACCTCAACTCTCCTCCCTCAAGTCCCTCCAAATCCTCACATTGTCTCAGAACCGGCTAACCGGCCAAATCCCGGTCCAAATCTTCAGCTCCAGCTCCCTCCTCCACCTTGATCTCAGCTACAACATGCTCACTGGAACAATCCCATCTGAACTATCCAATCTTGGGAAGCTTGTTGGCCTTGATTTGAGCTATAACAAACTATCAGGGCCAATCCCATCCACCGTCGGCGAGCTTCGGATTCTCCAGAAGCTTGATCTCAGCTCCAATCTTCTCACTGGAACCATCCCAGACTCCATCCAGCAGCTGCAGTCTCTAGTTTTCTTGGCATTGAGCAACAACCGTTTGCAAGGTTCTTTCCCTAAAGGCCTCACAAACCTCCACAATTTGCAGTATTTCTTGATGGACAACAATCCCATGTCCATATCCCTGCCTGAGGAACTCGGACAGCTGAAGAAACTGCAAGAACTCAGGCTATCCAACTCCGGCTACTCCGGCACAATCCCATCGGCCTACTCTCAGCTCCTCAACCTCAGCTCTCTGTCATTGCAGAACAACCGGTTATCCGGCCGAATCCCTCCGGGATTCACCAATCTATCCCACATTTACCACTTGAATTTGAGCAGGAACTTTCTGGAAGGTACTGTCCCGTTCAACACAACTTTCCTGAAAAGGCTTGGGAGAAATTTGGACCTCAGTGGCAATCCTGGGCTGTGTTTGAGCCCCTCCGCTGCAGACGGTGCTGACGTGGGTGTTGCTGTCTGTGGCATTAACAGAGGCGGCAAACCACAGAAGAAATCTGGAGCTGCTGCATCTCAGGCTCAGCACCCCTCAAATCTCTTCTTCATTGGAGTTGGTCTGGTTATTCATAGCGTGATTCATATATCAAATTCTTGCTTCATTCTACATTAAATTAGTGTTGGTCTCCTTTTTCAGTGCGCGGCCCCATCTTTTTAGTTCAATGAGTTGATTTGATATTTGATAGTATTGTAACTGTGGTTCGCACATTCCACAAATTTGACCGTGCATGGCCAAGATAATACCACCTAAACTATATTTTACTTACTAAAAAACAAAGTTGTTTTGCTCATTAGCATTTCCAAGAGAATGTCTGAAAATTCTCATCATCCACCATTTTTGCTCCTAACAGTTAGTCCCAGACTCCAAATTCACCTCAGCTACTGTAACTTTTGGAATTTGCAGATTACTTGTCTGGTATCTGCATTTACTTTTCTCTGCCACCAAACAAAATTCAAGATTTCTTGATCCCATAAACAATATTACACACACACACATATATATATATATATATATATATATATATAATAAAATATATGGTAATTTGTTTTAGAAATAGAGGGCCGGGGCTGTTGCTGCTGTGTGCGATTAAACAAGACCACTGAACACAAGGACACTAACTGGATCCCACATCATTTCTGAATTCAATTTTCTCTCAACTTTTCTACAAAAAAAATATTTGAAAAAAATAAATAAATAAAAAAATCTCCTTTTTTCGCGGTACAAAGTTGCATGCATTTTCCGTTGTAGCACTGGCCCCTATATATTATTTTCCTTTTCATATCAATATCATCAATCCAAACTTCTATTACAAACATTAATGAAGTGATGAGTCGTTTTCTTAAATACCTGAAAATTTTACTGCCAAAATCTTGCCACATCTTGACCATTTACATTGATTCCAAGAGCTTGATAGCTATGGAAGATACGGTAAGAGACAAATTATTGTAATTAACAAGATAGCTAAAAGAATTGTGACATCACATCATAAAATAAATGTAACAGGTCTCGTCGTAAAATAAAAGGAGTGTTGCATTTGTTTCACATATAATTCAATGCCTCAACACACTTGTTTTACCTTAATTTTATCTTTCCTTCGAGTTATAAATAAGTTAGAAAATAAAACCGAGTACAATACAATGCTCGTTGGATAGTCTCACAAATTTTATTTTATACGAAACCGGGGGATGCACATAGAGATGCTGAACCTTAATAGCTTCCCTATTCATCCACACTACAAAGTAAAAGATACCTTAGTCTAAACTGTAACAGCATAAATAGCTAGCAAAGACATGAATATGATTGAAATAACAGCTAATATACTATTTGCTTTTCTTGTTTCTCGTGAAATTTTTTTTGACACAGGTTTTGAAAATCCAACACAAGTTTACGGCGAGACTAGCCATTTCTTTATCAATAATATGATAAGTTTTAAAAGTAATTAAAAATATAATGGAAGCATCCTAACATATATATGGGTAGACTTGAATTTTATTCTTAGAGAATTTGTGAAATAAGGGGGAGGATGTTGTAAGGGAAAAATATTCTTCCTTGCCAATTAGGTCCGAAGAGAACAGGAACTAGAAAACAAAAAGCTACAAGGGAGCCCCCCACCCTTAGCTTTTTTTTTCTTATTTAGAATTTGTAAATTTTAATTTCAACAAAATTACTGAAAAAACACTATTCTCATGTAGTAAACTTGATGAGATGTCTATTCTACTGATTGGTGATCTCACTTTTTGTACCTAAAGAGAGAAGCTAGGTAGCCCTGTATATACGCCTCAAATGCAAACTCACCAATGAGTTATGCCAACACCCTTTTAACCTTACTGGGAAGTGGGAAACCAAAAGCGGATGTTCAATTGTTGAGAGAGTTAAATATTTCATACACATGGAGTATATTTATATATATGCAACATGCATGCACGATGGAAGTGACTCAGTGAAAATATATTCCATAATCAACCTTTCAATTCAATTAAGATTGAAATATCTTCTAAATTAATCTAGCTAACCATGATTGAAATTTTAAATTATATTACTTATTTGATATGGCAAGGGGAGTTATTTTTACATTCACTTCACACATTATTTGGGGCATTAGTAAAATTTATGAGATGTCTATTCCATGGAGGTATCACTTTTTGTAAGCATATAGATAGCTTTATAGGCAGTAAGCAAACTATGGAAACTGATGAATGCTAACCACTTTTAGCCTTACAGGGCAAACAACAAGTGATGTTTAATTGGAGAGAGAGAGAGAGAGAGATTTGCAGTTGAAACGTGCATGCTATCAAAGTTGATGATGATGTTTTATGAATTTGGTATGTGTTATTCATTACTATTTACACATGGAGTAAGTTTTAACATGGTATATATTGTACAAGAGTGTTGTTTTGATTTATCAAAATAACCATAATTTGAATAAACAATCCATTCTCAAACACAACATTTTCTTGCTTTGTAGAGTTTATCTATGGGCCCAATTAAATCAATTTTTCACAATAAAACACACACATATGTATCTGCTAAAAGATACTAATCAATAAAGTGTTGATCCTTACACATTTGCTTATTAACATATATATTTGAATGACTATAATTTTGCATGCATACACATTTTTTTTTTTAAAAAAAAAACTTAATGTTCAAGAAATAATAAATTTAAGGAATTTGAATGTAGATGAAGTGAAAAGAAAAAGAAGTAATAATGAAGCACAAGTGGAAAGAATTAATTGTGAGAAAAGAAAATAAAAGAGGCAAAAGCAAAGACAAAAATGGGGTACAGTAGCTCACGTGGGGAAAGGGAAACTGACTTGTGCTTGTGTTTTGTACTTTCCACCATTGCTTTCATTTCTCTGTTTTTTTGGACAAACTTAAAACTTTTTTCTAGCTGAGTATTAATTTCTCACCGACTTCGTACCTCTCTCTCTCCCCCCTTTATTACACTTCAAGTTCTGGCCCCTTTTCTTTTCTTATGAATTTATTTGTAATAGACGATGGCAATACCATATTCATATATTAATAATGCGTATGGAAACGGAGAAGGCAGAATCCAAATGATTTATAAATTATTACTACATCGGAACAGAGTTAGTTAATTTGTTATAAATTGAGACAGATGGATATGTGGTTTCGAGAAGCCCGTTTGGTTACTGGGCCGTGGCCCGGCCCATTAGCTTTATACCTCATTGTTTACTTGGCTGAACTCGTCGGTGATCTTCTTCCGTTTACGACCATGATTCCGAAGCATATTTTAGCACGGCTCCGAGCCTTAACCTCGCGAGCTGGCCGCAGTTCACGGCCCGCGATATGCTACCCGAACCCTGAGTTTCATGATAGACTACAAACCCGGCGTTATTCGGATGCTCCGCTTTCATCTTCGGCCGCTCCGGTTGCTACTCCTCCATCGGCGGATGTTTTACGTTTAAAGAGCTCTTTGAATGAAACCGAGCTGAAGAAATTCGCTGCCATTTCCGAGACATGGTTTTTCTTTTATTCTTTGTTTTTTGTTATTTTTTTTCTTTGAGCTGCTAACATTCTGTTTGTGAATTTGGAGGATTTTGATACATATTGTTCTTTTGATTTTTTAGAATCCTTTTTGAATTGATTTAGGTGGGATGCTGAAGGACCGTTTAAGCCGTTGCATGCGATGAATCCGACGAGAATTGCGTTTATTAGGTCCACATTGTGCCGGCATTTTGGGTAATTTTAGTATGTTTTTGCAAATCTAGTTTTTGTGAATGTGTGTGTGATTAATCTTTTGTATGAAAATGCACTGAAATCTTTTACTCGTTTTGTTCACATTGGTTATCATTAGTTTATACTTTTCTTGGATGTCTTATCGAAGTTAGTGCATCATATTTCAGGAGGGATCCACAGTGCTCAAGGCCATTTGAAGGATTGAAATTTGTGGATGTTGGTTGTGGAGGAGGGATTTTATCCGAGGTAATCAGTTTTGAACTATTTTGTTAAGATCAGGGTTGGAATAATAGGAGCTTGTTGACTGGCATATAGTTGGCATAGTAAGGCATATTGATACTTGGAGAGTTGACACCTTCTTGACTGTTGTTCTTATATTAGCTGTTGTTATTGAATAGATTGTCAATGGAGGTAAATTTGAAAATCTTAATATGTATGTGTTATGTTTGCTAGTATACATCTGGGTTCAGGATTACTCTTTTTCAGGCCTTTTAACTTCCATTTCCATTATGTTTCAGCCTTTGGCCCGTATGGGTGCAAGTGTTACAGGAATCGATGCTGTGGACAAGAATATTAAGATTGCACAGCTTCATGCGGTATGTTTATTTGAGAAATGAAAAGGAGAAATGAGCCTAACGCACATGGTCTCTAGTTTAATCAGCAACCATGTATGAATTGTTGGAAAGCTAAACAATTGAATGCAAACCAGTTCAATCACATGAAAAGTAGTGGAGGATAGTTGTGATTTAAGCAATTTGAAAGGGAGTAGGTGCTTTCATTTCTATGCGGCAATATTTTCACGAAACTGTATCTTTGGAACTAAATGCTGATTCAAAAAATGGTAGTGTCTTTGAATAATCAGTTTCTTGAACTTCTCGATATGTATCTGCTTGACATTAGGAACAATTTATTACTACCTTTTGTAAATTTGTTTATCTTATAATATGACCAAAATAAAAGAAAATTATATCTTTGTTTATGTTGGTGAGAGTGTACATATTTTGCAGGATTTGGATCCGACGACATCCTCTATTGACTACCTTTGTACAACAGCTGGTATATGTCATACTTATATGTTCGGTACAAAGGTTAAAACAATTGATGTGTGGCACATTTGAGTGTTTTTGTCTTTTGGAGTCTTGTGCTTTCATATTTGCTCAGGACGCAGTTAACGGCATGTACTTATTATGGCCATTATTTGTGAAGGTGTGAGAAAAAACATTTTCTCATTATTAATCGTGGAATGCTAAACTAAATTGTTCGCATTACTTACCTATGACATATATGCCTCTCCAGATCTAGTATTTGACTCGTCTATATGATATTTACTTTTTGGACTTTTATGCCTATTCTTCTGAAGCTGATGCAAATGCAATGTTTGACAGAGATTTTGGTGGAAGAGCAGCGAAAATTTGATGCTGTACTTGCGCTGGAGGTATGTTAATTGGAGATTTTACAATTGTCAGTTTGGCAAAAATAATAGATAATTAGTGATGTTTTTCCCCTGAAGTTATTTGTTTGTATCCAGTCTAGTCTTCATTATTTGCTCTTTCATCTTTCTCGACAGTGCTGTTGTAGTCTGCTATAAAGTAATGTTGAAATCTATATAATACATTCACTTTGCTTTGTTACTTACTGTGTCAGATATCTCCATCTGATTGTTCACATACTATCCAGGTAATTGAGCACGTGGCGGATCCTGCTGATTTCTGTGAATCCTTGTCATCTTTGACCAAGTTTGGTGGAGCTACTCTGATCTCAACAATTAATCGATCAATGAGAGCATATGCGACAGCTATAATCATGGCAGAATATGTCTTACATTGGGTATGTTACTTTTCCACATCACTTTGTGGTGTGCAAGACTTCCTTATTCACCATGATGGTCTGTTCATGTGAAGACACTTTATTTATGATTTATTTATTTTCTTTCAAAAATCTTTATCAGTACTTGTGAATACAATTTTTGGATCTATAGTACGTCTCTCCTGTGAAAAGTGTCCAAGCTGTCTCCTTAGTTAAACAAGGGCAACAGTCGACAATTTGGGGGTTGACCATGAATAAGAGAGAAAAATGATAGAATGGTGATGGACTCTGCAGTGAATTTTATTTTTACTAGTCTGGTCTTGTTTTCAAACAGCCATACAATGTAATGGCATTCTTAATCTTTCCTGCATATCTTCCAATACTTCTTATCTTTCTTGGTTAGCTCTTCAAGTGATTTAGATTCTTGGATGGTGTCTATTCCATTGTTCATATATATTTGTCAAATTATGTTTCATAAGACTTGAATCATGTGGAGTTTTGCTTATGCACTACACTTTGTGTGTTTCCGATAAATTCAGATATATTTTGTTTGTTATATAACGAGGTTTGCTGAAATTATTTTCATCCATTATCGATATGATCCTTTGCACATATCACAGGGGAAAAGAAAAAGTGAGCTTATTATGTATTATTACATGCAAGAATTTTGTATATGAGGGAGTTGCTGTATATGTTTGCTGTAATGGGATTGCTGATTTACAGAGATCTTGAAATCCATATCTCATGGGAATTATAGCCTGCTCTAGTTACCTGTAGGTCTAGCAAATTTGCAATCTAAATACTTTGTTGCTCTACGAATCTCTGCACCTCATTTCTGTTTCAGATTCTTGGTTTGTAACATATGATATATGGTTGTTACATGTGTAAAAAACTTTCAGCTCCCAACGGGCACACATCAATGGTCGAGCTTTCTCACCCCGGAAGAGCTAGTCCTAATTCTTCAGAGAGCTTCTATTTCTGTACGTTAGAAGCAATTGTTACTTGCCGGTTGATATACACTTCCATTTTCTTTTTGAGATGCCATACACATACAATGCTGCTTGTGTTGTGGTCCAGGTGCAAGAGATGGCTGGGTTCGTTTACAACCCCCTGACAGGGCGATGGTCTCTATCTGACGATGTGGGTGTAAATTTCATTGCATACGGCACAAAGGACAAGGAATAGATAAAGTGAAACTCTACTACCCTGTTACTTTCTCCTACCCCAAATTCTGTTTTTTCTCGTCTCGTTCGACTTCGCAGGCTCTCATTTTTGTGCAATCATGCGCAGCAGGGACAACTTCAGGTGATACCTTTTTCCTTCCGAGGCTGTAATACTTGTGCAGTAGACCAGTGTCGTGTTACGTTTTTTTTTTTTTTTTTGTAATTTAGTAGCGTATGTATCACTAATAATTTGTTTATTGAGGTTTCGATTTACTTTAATTCTTGTAGAAGGTTTTTCATATTCAATAAGGTATTTACTTATTTACTGATCTATAGCAACTAGTCTCCTACCGTTTTTTTTCATATTATTTTTGTTTTCTTTTTTTATTTGACCAGCACATGTTTTTGATGATGCACAATAGTTTTTTGGGTAGTCTCATATTCTGATTAATAATTTGCAATTGAATTGGTATTTAATTTTAACTTGAAAGAAAATGGAGTATAATTTGCATGAGTGAATAGTGATGCGACGTCCAACGTCCGACTGACCTTATCAGATAACGTGGTGCGCATTCCAAGAACATCTATTTCTTCATTCATTAAAAGATTTATCCCATCACGCAAATTGGAGTATTTTCTATTATGCATTTGTTTTAACATATTGACAAATTATAGATAATACAAACACTTTTAAATAATAATAATAATAATAATGTGATCTGTCTTGGCACGAACTTATTTTACTTACTTCAAATATCGAAATTATGAATCAAATTGAGTTTAAAGAATAAATTCTAATGTTTATCCAAATTAAGTAGCTGGTAATAAGAAAAATTTATTTCATTTAAGGCGTCGTGTGGGAACTGGAAACCGTCCATCCATTGAAGAGCGAGCGAAGCCGCGACGATCAGCTATACACACGCCGTCTCTCTCGACACGTAAACACACAGTACGGTGCTCATTGTAGACTGTTCGGTTTAGAGGGAACAATTTGAAAACGAAAAAAAATGGAAGGTGTCGATCATTCAACACTCGCTCGAGGCCGATTGGCGGTGCTTTCAGCTCACCTATCGGCTTCGTTTGATCAGTCCGGCGCTGGGATCCTGGAGTCTTCCAGTTCCAGTTGCTCTGCTGCCGTGGCACCGCCGCCGTATCTGAAAGGATCGTTAACTGTAATTGATGATCGAACGGGCAAGAAGTACCAGGTTCAGGTTTCCGAGGAAGGCACCGTTAAAGCCACCGACTTCAAAAAGGTTTTATTTCGTCTTCCTATTTTGCTTCTCTTCTGATTCATTATAGTATACTATAGTTGGGAATAAGCATGCCACTCCATCATTACTTACTTCATTTAGTTTCTATCATTTTATTTATTCATGGAAAATTGTTACTACTGTATGCTTCTTTCTGAGAAGAAAATGGGAAGCAAGTAAATTGTCTATCTAGAAGTCGTCTTTGTGAGTACTTTGATGCATATTAATTATTCAAGTGAGTGTGACAGATAACCACTGGAAAGAATGACAAAGGGATCAAGCTTTACGATCCAGGATACCTTAACACTGCTCCAGTGAGGTCCTCGATCTGCTATATTGATGGTGACGAAGGGATTCTTAGATACAGGGGTTATCCCATTGAGAAGCTGGCTGAAGGGAGTTCCTTTCTTGAAGTAGCTTATCTTTTGAGTAAGCTTTATACTGTTGCTACATGTTTCTTCTGTTTGCATCTGAATGAACTCTCTACTCAGCAGTAATAACGACCATTATAAACTCAAGCTGATTTTATTGGCCATATACCACATGAGTTTGTTTATTTGCATCTCCTTTGATTACGAAAGGGTCCTGACTGGTTCTGTGTGATATGTAATACCTTTAAAAGTAACTCTTTTTTAATTGCTGGTGGAATGTCTGCTTACGAAGTTTACTCATACCATTTATTGGTGAATTCAGTAGCCTATTTTGGTTTTCCACATTGGTTGCTTTTTCACAGTTTTCTGCACTGATTTATTGATTCATTGATGCTTTTTTTTTTTTTTTTTTTTTTTTTCTGTAGTGTATGGCAATCTACCATCTGAAGGTCAGTTGGCAGATTGGGAGTTTTCCGTTTCACAGCATTCAGCTGTTCCTCAAGGAATATTGGTATTTTCCTCTTGAAGTTGTCTTTTTTTTGTTGCACCTTTTTCTTTTTGTGTTTTTTGAGATTTTTTTTTTTCTTTTTTGGTTGGCCCTCAATCCTGATGTGGTTTGTATATGAAAATAGAGTTTCTAAAGGCATTTGACCTCATTTTCCAGGACATCATACAAGCAATGCCCCATGATGCTCACCCTATGGGTGTTCTTGTTAGTGCTATGAGTGCTCTTTCAGTCTTCCATCCAGATGCAAATCCAGCTTTACGAGTAAGTTACTTTATCTTTCAGATGTAGTGTTCTTACAACGCTTCCTTTCCAATTTAATATCATTTCACAGGGCCAAGATATATACATGTCGAAGCAAGTGAGAGACAAACAAATTGTCCGCATACTTGGGAAGGTGATGATATTTCTCTATTCGCTACTAGCTGTGATACTCGGATCATGTATACAATTTGCTTGGCATATTTCAAAACTGTACTGTACCACTAATCATTGGATTTTGTAGAAGCAATAATAAGATCCTATAAATTATGTTCAGGCACCAACAATTGCTGCTTCTGCTTATTTGAGAATGGCGGGGAGGCCACCTGTTCTTCCATCCAGCAACCTCTCATACTCGGAGAACTTCTTATACATGCTTGACTCTCTGTATGCACAAATTTGTGTGTTGTTTCTCACATTTTTGTCTTTAAGATTAAGATCAACTTATTTTAACTTTGAGTGTGCGTAGTTTGGATTGACATCCTACTTTATGGGCGACAGGTAGTGGAGTTTAGCTGCTATGGTGTCTTACATTGACAACTGCTCACTTTCTTTGAAGCTAGAGATGATTTCTAACTAATGTTCTAACTTAAAATAACAGGGGCAATAGGTCGTATAAACCAAATCCTCGGCTTGCTCGTGCATTAGATATTCTTTTCATATTACATGCAGAACACGAAATGAATTGCTCCACTGCAGCTGCAAGGCACCTTGCTTCAAGGTTATATCTTACTGTCTTCTTGAACAATGAAACCATGCTTTAGATTGTAAGTCGTGTAAATGTGCTTCTGCAGTGGTGTTGATGTATATACGGCCCTTGCTGGTGCAGTTGGGGCTTTGTATGGTCCTCTTCATGGTGGAGCGAATGAGGTATAAATCAATTTACTTCTAAGAAGCTGCTACATGGGAATGTTTTAATGAAACAAGAATTATTTAGCAAGGATACCTCAGTATTCTAGTATTGTTATTAACTGTTCAGGTTGAATTGAACTTCTAAGTGTTCTTTCTGTTTTACTTTATAGGCTGTGCTAAAGATGTTGAATGAGATCAGAAGCATAGATAATATTCCTGATTTCATTGAAGGTGTAAAGAATAGGTTGGTGTCTTTCTAAGGCCACTATCTTTTATTGGCTACTAGTGTAAGGCTCATGTGGATGGATTTGACATTCTATGCTAATACAATGATGTAAATCTCTAGGAAGCGTAAGATGTCTGGTTTTGGGCACCGTGTCTACAAGAACTATGATCCACGAGCGAAGGTCATCAAGAATCTTGCTGAGGAAGTATTTTCAATTGTTGGCAGGGATCCTCTTATAGAGGTGAGTCTATGCAAAATGAATATAGATCATTACTACCAAATCCTGTGGAATTGTTGTGTTGAAATCATTGTTATATGTGAACTTCTATTCATTCGTGATGCACTTGTTAGTTGTTACATGAGATCCTTCTTGAAATTAATTATTGGGGCCTTATCAGAAACAATTGATGTGGTCGTGTTGGACTCATTTTTGCCAGTGATCTTTTACTTCTGGTCAATTTTAGCTATCAAAAATGCAAGTTTCATGAACTGAACGGATGCTTATTAATGGATCTAATCAATCGGTTTCATGTCATTCGCAGGTGGCCATAGCTTTAGAAAAAGCTGCCTTATCAGATGAGTATTTTGTGAAAAGGAAGCTGTATCCTAATGTTGACTTCTATTCTGGCTTAATTTATAGGTACATAATATGAATATCTGTTGCATTTGCCTTCATTCCCATTGATTTTGGTAGCAAACTCACCATTTTATTGTGTTCAGGGCTATGGGTTTCCCGACAGAGTTCTTTCCAGTTTTGTTTGCAATTCCCCGAATGGCTGGCTATCTATCTCACTGGCGCGAGTCCCTGGATGATCCTGACACGAAGATAATGAGACCAGCACAGGTAATCGGATCTTGCTTTCGATTTCTTAAGTTCTCCCCTTTGGGCATTGTAGGTAGATATATATATACATCCTCTCCTGCCACACTACTTACTGCTGTCTTACTTTCTCCATTGTATATGACGCTGTTACTGCAATACGATCTTGGTTTCGATTTTCCAGGTGTACACTGGAGTGTGGCTACGGAACTACATGCCTCTAAAAGAACGGATGGTTTCAAAAGAAGAAGATGAACTGGGTCAAGTGGCAGTTTCCAACGCTACGAGGAGGCGTTTGGCTGGTTCCGGTGCATAACTCTCATACATCAGATGGTCTCTGTTTTCTCACTGCTATGCAAGCGTAAGGTGTTGATGCGTTTTTCATAACATTAAGGCTGATGCCTATACTATAAGCATCCCTCAGCTTAAAAATGCATTATTAGTAATTTATGCAGCTTGAATTGATTAGCTTCAATCAAACCGAATAATATGTATGAAATTTGCCATCACTAGTTGGAAGCTTGTTTCGATTCGGTTTCATGAGCTATAGCTTGAGCATAAATTTGTTTTTGGTGAGATTTAAATTTGGGCATGAATTAAAGCCAAGTAAGGGTGAAATGAATAGGCGTATACATATGAAATTATTCAAATTTGATTTCTATTAGAGAAGACTATAAAAATATTTTAATGTATTGGTCAATGATGAAATTTTAATGTATTGGTCAATAATGAAAATTTTCTCAGACATTGAATTATACTCTTTTGTTTTATTTTGCAAATTTAAAATAATTTCTACTATGAAAAAATATCCTCAAGTTTTTCATTTTATTAAATTATACTTTTCAGAAGATAAATGCATTTGAATATATAGCAAATATTGATTGTTCAGTACATTAAATTTAACATGGACGATAATAGTTGTTTAGACTGTCATCTTTGTGTGAACTTATAATATTTTCCGTTTTGGTATAATTCATAAACGAAATTAAAGATTGTGGTATTTTTAACTAATAATAATACATTGGGGTATTTTCCCGAAATAATAATAGTTTTTGGTATAATTCATAAATAGAAGTAAAGATTAGAGTATTTTCCTTATAAAAATAAATTAGGGTATTTTTTCGAAAACGTCAATAGTTTAGGATATTTTCTCCTATTTACATAACATTAAGGATATTTTTAATTGACGAAATCAAACATTAGGATATAATCATATGATAGGAGAAATATTGTGGTATTTGTCATAGTGGAGGATATTTATAATTGACAAAATGGAATATTAGGTACTCCATAATTCAATAATAGAGAAATACTAAAATATTTTTCATAATTGAGTAATATCTTAGAATATTTTTCATAATTTTCCCCTTTTAATTGAAGTCCTTTTGAAGGTAATTAATCAAACTCAAAACATTTTTAAAGTGAAATATTATATCGAACTAGTTTAAACGACAGTGATTTTGGTTCGTATCACTGGATTAACCACCAGAAATCAAAATGATAATAAATTTCATATAAATCTACCACATGGTATGTATTTGTGTACATGTCGACTACTAGTACTAACTACATCACACTCTCAATCTCTATTTTGAACCCAGCCATCTCAGCTTCACGGCATATCTCCTTGCACTTGGCCATCCTTCCAGAAGCCATAAAAACTTTAACCACATCCCTGTATATATCAAATGTCGGATTCAAACCAGACTCCTTGAGTTTAGAGAAGTATCTCCCAGTTCTTGAGAGATCACCGGAAGCTGCAAAAAGCTTTATCAGCACGCGATATGCAGGGAGATCAACCGGGCAGTTTGAGGCCTCCATTTCCCAAACAACAGCCATTGCGTCCCTGTATCTACCCTCCATATACCTGCTGTGGATCAGAGTTGTATACATTACCACACCAGGAATGCTACCAGAGTTCTTAACCCAATCATACAGCGCCTCCACAATATCAAACCTCCCCAGCCTTGCGCAGACTTTCATGATGGCCGTGCAGTCCTGCTGGCTCAACACAAGATCCTCCCTCTTCGCGAGCTCCTCAAGCAATGGTAGTGCGAGCATTCTCTTATCAGGAGATTTCCCAAGTTCTAGTATCACTTTCGCATACACACCAGGTGACAGCATTCTTTTACATTTCTTAGCAACCGAGAGAAGCCTACAAGCAAGCCTTGTATTTCCTGCTCTGGCAAAGCCTCTCACAACTGCCTCATAAACGCTAAGGCTGGCCAAGCTCAGGAACTTATCCAACTCCGGCATCTTCAACTCGCGCTCTCTTGCTAATATCTCAACCGTGGAAGCGAGGATCCGATCATCGGGGAACAAATGAGGCTGGTTCTGAACCCAACAGAACACATGTAAAGCTCGGTGGGGGAGTCCCATATGTCCCAACTCCCTCACTGTCATTGATAACGACCCTTTTCGTAGAAACCGGCTCCACTGGTTGAGAACTGCCGATACATTCTCCTCAGGAGGGAGATTCTTGATCTCCCTGGCTAAGCCGATTAAGAAAGTTGGATTCTTGTAAAGCTGATTCGACACGGGCTGCCTTGCGGCGACAGCAATGTGAGTCCTGGTCAGTTTCTTCGGCGTGGGAAGTCCCAAAGGTCGAATCTTGCGAGGAAGAGGGAGCGGCAGAGGCCGTTCCCTGTTCAATTTTCCGGGTTTCTGAGGAACCCGGCCTCGGAAAAGGGATGAAATGGCCTCGATTTCATCCGACTCCCACACTACATTTCCATCACAGCTTTCATTTTCATCCCAATCGGAGTGAAGGGGAGCTTGTTCGGATTGAGATGGAGGGGTTTCACATTCGAAGGGGTCCTCGACGCGATGAATTACAGGGTGGAAGTCTCGCGGAGCCTCAGTGCGACGGCGGTGACGAAGGTTCTTCGGAAGCTGCAGCTTTTTATGATTAGGTTTTTGGCTACTGGAGCGCGATGCAAACGCGATTCCATGCGAGAATCTAGATGCGTTGCTGCAGTGGAAGGGATATGTCGATATGCAGCAGACAAAGCTCTCCATCCATCAAAATTGAAGCAATCTGGGAAGCGGTATTAGACCTGCCCAACAATTAATAATGGGCATTTCATCGAACATGTGGCGATTTCCCCAATAACGAAGAAATCTCTAAACTTGTACAGCTAGTATATCTTCCGATTAGGTGTTTCTACTCAAACCGTTTCGCGAAGGGATAGAAGTCGTAAACAGTGTTTGTTGAAGAGAGAGGATAAAGGAATCTCCACACTTCACAATTAGCAGCAACATTTTCTACGGCCCCAACCAAAATGCTGGTAAAATAAGGCCTCCATAAATTTTGACATTTTATGTACAGTATATCACATTTATCAATGTATTTTCAATAGAAATAGAATTACAGGAAAAAAAATCACATACTTGCAAAAAAATTACTCCCTCTGTCCCTTCCTATTAGTCCCATAGGAAGGGACACATAAACCAATGCAAAGTAGTGGAAAAGTTAAAAATGCATTATAAAACATTAAAAATTTGTAAGTGGAAATGGATAATTACTAAAAGGGTATACATTCCCAAAAAAATAGAGGGAAAATTTATGCTAAAAAAAAGGAGGCAAAATTCAAATTTTACAATAAATACTGCCTAATCCATTGCAATTAACACATTTCTGCAATTTACAAATTTCTGAAAGTTTACATCAAAATGGGAAAAAAGGCAGATGTTCCAGATTCTAAAAAAGAAGAAATCATGCAGTTCTTGTTAGTGAACTGCATTGATGGCAAGCCTGGAAGGGGGAAGATTAACGAAGCAGCTGCAACATTCAATGTCTGTCGGAAGACAATTTCACGGATCTGGGAAACTGCAAAAGGGCAAAGGGATAAAGGTGAAGTCATGCATGTTGTGGGCAAGAGATTCATGAGAATCCATGAAGTGAAACATAAGGTAAATTATGATCAAATAGCTCAAGTACATTATCAAAAAAGAGGAATAATCAGAGCCCTAGCAGATAGTTTAAGTGTTCCAAAATCTGTGGTGGGTAGGTGGGCTAAATCACATCTGATCAAAGCACACACTAATGCAATTAAGCCAGCTTTGACAGATTCAAACAAAATGTCTAGGTTGATTTTCAGTTTGCAAGCTTTAGAATATGACAATGCATTGAATATCATAAGATTCAAGCCTATAGAGAATGTCATTCACATTGATGAGAAATGGTTTTATTTAACCAAAACGACCCACAGATACTACATCACCGAATCTGAACAAGAAGTACACAGGGCATGCAAAAGCAAGAAATTCATACCAAAGGTTATGTTCATGTGTGCTGTGTCTAGACCTGTGTTTTCAGAGGATGGAAGTGTTTTGTTTGATGGTAAAATTGGCATTTGGCCATTCACTGAAGAGTTAATGGCTAGAAGAAACAGTAAGAAGAGGGTTGCAGGAACAATGGAGACTAAGCCTATTAATTCAATCACTAAACAAGTGATTAAGGATTGCATAATCAATCAGGTAAAGTGTTTAGCTTTTTTTTAAATTGTCATGCATGTTTATTTATCCTAATTTTCATCCTACTTACTTAAATTAATGTCCAACATACAGATTGTACCAGCAATAAAAGCAAGCTGGCCTGCATGTTTACCTAAGACAATCTATATACAGCAGGACAATGCAAGGCCACATATCAACAATTCAGACCTAGATTTTCAAGCAATAGCACACACTGATGGGTTCAACATATCATTAGTGCAACAGCCACCTAATAGTCCTGATTGTAATGTTAATGATCTTGGATTTTTTAGAGCAATTCAAAGTCTGCAACAACAACAATCATGCAGGGATGCAGAGGAGCTAGTTCAAGCAGTCATATGCAGCTACAACAGCCTTGATGCAATGACACTAAACAAGGTGTTCTTATCATTACAGTGTTGCATGCAAGAAATTATGAAAGTGAAGGGATGCAACAATTACAAGGTGCCACATATGAAGAAGAATGCTTTATTACTAGCCAATGAATTACCAAGAACCTTACAAATACCCATGGAACTGGTGAAAGAGACCATGCAGTTCTTAATTGATGCAGGGCACATTGATGGGATAGAGAGGCTTATTTCAGACCTAGGAATGCAAAGGGGAGAAATCTAATGACATTAACTAGGCTTGCCTTTTTGTAAAGCTTACAGTTATAAGTCTTGTTTTTTTGTAATAGACATGATATTCAATGTAATGCATTATGGTATAGCTTGCAAAGCTGAAATGTTTACCTAACATTTGAATGAAACCACTTCAAAACTTTTTAAACACATTTCACACAAAAAATTCACAAATGTGTTTGTTTTTTTATAATGTGTGTGACCAAATTTTTATATCATCTCAGATCATTAGCCCCACTAATCCAACAACAGAGCCAACAGATAATCAACCACAGAACCAACAACCAAAAACAGAGCCAACAGATAATAGAACCCAACAGAGCCAACAGATAATCAACCACAGAGCCAACAGATAATCGAACCCAACAGAGCCAACAGATAATCAACCACAGAGCCAACAACCAACAACTGAGCCAACAGATAATCGAACCCAACAGAGCCAACAATTAATCATCCAAACAGAGCTAACAGATGCAAGAACCTACAGATCCAACAAATACAGAGCCAACAGATAATCGAAAACCCAAAGATCCAACAGATAATCGAGCCACAGAGCCACATGCAACAGATAATGGAAGGACAGAGCCACATGCAACAAGAGACAAAGGAGAGGATTCACCGGATCGAAGGGAAGTAGATTTCCCAGAACATGCGAACCACGGCCAGCAACTCCTCTCTCGGGCACCCTCCTTCGATCACCGGCCCGCTCAGAGACCTCGCTTCTTCGTTTTCTGCCAACCACGCCTCCAAGTCACCGGCGGCAACGGGCTCCTCCGACGGCGAGAATGACCTTTCGGCCATCCACGACTCAGTCACCCCGGCGGTGAGAAGAGAGGGATGCGAAAAAGGGGGATACTTAGAAAAAGTCATAATAGAGCAAGGACTGAGGGAGCCGTCGGTGAAGAGGTAGTTACCTGCACGGGAGACTGGTGGCGGGGGTGACAAAATATCAATGGCCGGAGGGGAAGCAGGGGAGGCACGGGCTTCGTCGCTCAGAAGTTCGGCTTCTTCATGGATCCGGTTGCCCGTCCCCGCCTCCGAGCCCCCGGCGGTAGAAGAGACGAAGTCGTCGGGGTAGAGCTCGTCACCGGCAGCAGCAACTGGC
>JAPKLW010000458.1:226127-306058 GCA_026898455.1 Plectranthus barbatus
TCTGGCCTTCAAGCATGCTCACCACTTGTGACATGGTGGGCCTCAGAGTTGGAGCTGAGTTGGTGCACATAAGGGCCACGGTCAGCATCATTCTAGCCTCTTCGGGTGAGTACTCGGGTCCCAACTCCGGATCAACGAGCTCCAACAGACTACCCCTCTCTTGCAAAACATAGGCCTGACAAAAGCAAAGAACAGGGTGAAGGTGTACGAGGCCAGAGAAACAACAAAGACACAACTGCAGAAGAACATCAGAGTTTTAAGGAGTACCCAGTCAAGAAGATACACAAAGTCTTCCTTGGGAATATAGGTTGTGTTGCTTTTGCCGCTGACTATTTCCAAGGCTACGACACCAAAGCTGTATACGTCTGCTTTACTAGTAAGATGACCACGCATTGCATATTCTGGAGCCATATATGTTGGAAAGAATCAATTTAAGAGATCAGAAAGAAGATTGAAAATACAACAAGAGAAGTCAAATACAGCTCACCTATCAGCTGAAAATAGAACAAAATATAGATTGAAATCACAAATCAACAAGAAGGTCAAATACAGCTCACCAAGAGAAGAAATTAAGGGATTAGATTCACATTTATTTTCTTCCTTACATAATTGTTATTGATCCTATTTAAAGGATTGTATACACTTGTGTAAATTAACAAGATAGAAAAAAACCAATCTATATTCCTTTCATCACCTATTTTATCTCTTATTTTTCTATGGAAAAAAAAAAAACATGTTTCAACTTGGTATCAGAGCAGGATTTAGGTCCTGACTCTGCATAACCAAATCAGCCACCAAACAACCAAGTTAAAGTTAGGCTCAGAGTTCTCATCACAGCCTTCAAAATCAGAAATCCATTCCAAACCCCTCTCAAAACCAGGAACTCAGAAAACACCTTCATCATTGTTCCATATACCATTCTCAACCAAAACAACTAGATCAAGGCAACAAGCAGTCCTAACCAGGAACTCAGAAAAACACCTTCATCATTGTTCCATTTACCTTTCTCTAAGCACCTGCAAAACGAGAGATGTCAGAAACAGAAACAAAGAACGTGATCAAAGCTGCAGAAAATATCAACCTTGGACTCAAATTGGATGGAAATAATTATCCGATTTGGTCCAGATTGATGAAGGTGGCAATCGGAGGCAGGGGAAAGACTAAGCATATTACTGGCGACCCCCCTCCACCCAAACAAGGAGAAAGCGGATTCACACAGTGGGAGGAAGACGACCTAATTGTGGTTTCCTGGCTCCTTCAAAATATGGAGACAAAACTTATGTCTCGACTGATTCAGCATCAAACCGCAAAAGCGATCTGGGACAGCTTAGCCGTCACATACGGGACTACCTTCGACCCCCTCCAAATTTACGATCTAGAGGTTCGAGCGAATACAGTGAAGCAGGAAAATCAAAGCATCGAATCCTACTGGACTGAATTAACAAGTGTGTGGCTCAACATTGATCAAAGAAACCCAAATCCCTTAAACTGTTGCAAAAAAGGGATCGATCAACACCATCAAATTGTTGAACAGAGAAGACTCTTTCAATTTCTATCAGGACTAAATGATAAATTTGACGGAGTCCGTCGAGACATACTCAAAGAAGCAACCTTACCTTCACCGGAAGCAGCCTTCTCCAGAGTCCGACGGGAGGCGGCTCGCATACAGATTCAGCAACAGGCGGCCACTACCCAGGGAGCCGAGTCCCAAATCGGGACAGGGTTCGTCGTGAAAGGGAAGGGCGAACAGAACCGGCGAATCCCACCACCGCGGTCGAAGATCGACAAATCAAAGCTAATATGTACTCACTGTGGGATGCGAAAGCACACCAAGGAACAGTGCTTCCAACTTGTGGGTTACCCGGAATGGTGGGAGGACGGCCACAAAACCGCCATCGGAAAGGGGAAAACTGCCGTCGGAGTGGAGCCCGGCGAGAGAACCGAACGCGGCTCTTCCATCGCCGGGCAACAGGAGGGCGATGCGGTCGGGTTTTTCGGAGGGGCGGTCCAGTCGGCCGCCGGAGGAGCGTCGCGATCGATCGGAGAGGCGAGGTACTCGCGATCGACCGGACCGGCGAGGCAGTCGATCGGAGAAGATGGAGAGGGAGGGGCGGATAATCGAACGAGAGGTAAAGGGTTTGGTTTAAAACCAAACCCTTATTTGATTAAAAATGAACACATTCCCATTTTACCCCCCTCTATTTCAGATTTTACCTCACAATACCCCTCTCCTATATGCAATCACACACACATACCCAATTCCAAACATTTATCATTTAAAGGTTGGATTTTTGATTGTGGCGCCACTGATACGATGTCTTTCTCGCAATCTGATTTTTTAAATCTCACAAAATCACCCAAAACACATATACAAACAGCTAGTGGAGATTTAATACCTGTCGTAGGATTAGGCACCATACAGATTTCCCCTACATTGTGTCTCTCAAACTGCCTTTTTGTTCCTTCATTATCTCATAAACTACTCTCTGTCAGTCACGTGACTCGCGAATTAAACTGTACCCTTCTCATCAATCCTTTCTTCTGTATTCTGCAGGATATCAGGACGAAGGAGATTATTGGGCGTGGCACTGAAAAGCTTGGACTGTACTGCGTAGATGAGATCACTCAAAATGGTACTGTGTTACTTACTCAAGGATCTCAGAATCAAAAACTTTGGCTTTGGCATAGACGGTTGGGGCATCCCTCCAATAGTTATCTAAAAATGCTATTTCCTAATCTAGTTCAAAACTCTGTTATTTCTTGTGATTCTTGTATTTTGGCCAAGAGCCACAGACGGTCGTTCAAATCTAAACAAAATCGTGTGGATTCAATTTTTTCGCTGATTCACTCTGATGTGTGGGGTCCTGCTCCTGTCTTAGGTGGCCTTAGGTTCAAATATTTTCTTCTCTTTGTGGATGACTGTTCTCGCATGACCTGGGTATACTTTTTAGAAACAAAATCTCAAGTTTTTGAAAAATTTACTCAGTTTTATACTATGATACAAACCCAATTCCACAAAAACATTCAAATTCTCCGTTCTGATAATGGTGGTGAATTCATCAACTCTTCAATGACAACCTTTTGTCAACAAAGAGGCATCCTTCACCAAACATCTTGCCCATATACCCCTGAACAAAATGGGGTTGTAGAAAGAAAAAACCGGATTATCCTAGAAATGACTCGAGCTATGATGCTAGAATCCAATGTTCCTTCCTTTCTCTGGCCTGAAGCCGTTGCAACAAGTGTTTATCTTCTAAATAGATTACCCACTAAAATTCTTCACTTCCAAACTCCACTCAAATATCTATCCTCTATCACTTCTGTTCCTTCCGCTCTCACTCTTGAACCGAGAATCTTTGGCTGTTCCGTCTTTATTCATATCCCAAAACACGAGCGCACTAAATTTGAGCCATGTGCCGAAAAATGTGTGTTTGTCGGTTATGGGGTACAAAGAAAAGGATATCGGTGCTACAATCCTAAAACCCGTCAACTTGTCACTACCATTCACTGTGATTTCCTTGAAACAGAATACTTCTTTCGTAACCAGCTTAGAGGTCATGGGGAGAGTGGACCAAATGACCCTCTAAACTGGCTCCTCCCTAATATTCCTCCCATTTCTCCAGATAATCCTCCGGCTGCCCCTCCTGAGTCACACATACAAAATGAGTATCTCTCTACAGCAGAACAAACAGTACCAGTGCCTGAAGTGCTGCCTCCAATATCACCGGAAAATCTGATATCCTCAGAAGAACAAAACCATCTTGAGCCTGAAACTGAACCTGAAACCTCTGAAGTTGTTGATTCTCAAACACAATATGTTTTACCTCCTCGAAGCACGAGGGGCATTCCCCCCCGACGCTATTCTCCCGAACGGTCTAAACGTAACTCCAGGTATCCTATTGGGTCAGTGGCCAAACTAAACCTATCCAGAGAGGCCACTGCCTATGAGAAGGCACTTTATACAGAACAGATTCCGCCGTCTGAAGTTGAGGCCTTACAGATCCCTCATTGGAGGGAAGTAATTCAAAAGGAACTTGATGCTCTTGCTCGAACCAATACTTATGAGAAGTGCCAACTTCCTAAGGGGAAGGTACCTATTGGATGTAAATGGGTATTCACAATTAAACGGAAGCCAGATGGTTCAGTTGAGAGATACAAAGCTCGCTTGGTAGCTAAAGGCTACACTCAAACCTATGGAATAGACTATGCCGAGACTTTTTCTCCGGTCGCAAAGATGAACACAGTCAGAATTCTTTTATCTATAGCTGCGTCGAAAGACTGGGCTCTCCATCAATTCGATGTTACCAATGCATTCCTACATGGCGATCTGAAAGAAGAAGTTTATATGCTCCCACCACCAGGTTTCTCTCATGTTTTTAAAAAAAATGAAGTCTGTAAGCTTAAGAGAACTCTGTATGGTCTAAAACAGTCTCCAAGGGCTTGGTTCGGGAGGTTTACTACAGTAATGAAGAAGGTTGGTTATCTACAAAGCAACTCAGACCATACCTTGTTTATCAAACGAAGGGGAGAGCGTCTTACATGCTTAATCATATATGTAGATGATATGATTTTGACTGGGGATGATCCAGAAGAAATTGCCAATCTCAGGAAAAATCTGTTCCAAGAGTTTGAAATGAAAGATTTGGGAAAGTTGAAATACTTTCTAGGCATCGAGGTTCTCAGATCTCAGCGGGGTATATTTATTAATCAGAAGAAATACACTCTGGACCTCATCACTGAAACTGGACTTCTAGAGTGTAAACCTGTGGCAACCCCAATCGCCGTTAACCACGGATTACAGATTACAGAAGGAGCTGAACTCGTTGACCGCACCCGATATCAACGACTCGTGGGCCGACTAATCTATCTCTCACACACTCGTCCTGACATTGCTTACGCTGTAAGTGTGATTAGTCAGTTTATGCATCATCCACAAGTAAATCACCTGGAAGCAGCAATGAGAATCGTAAGATACTTAAAAGGAACTTTTGATTATGGGATTCACTTCAAGAAATCAAACCATCTGGAGATTCATGCTTATACTGATGCAGATTGGGCCGGAAATCCAATAGATCGAAAGTCTACAGCTGGATACTTTGCCTTTGTTGGAGGAAATCTCGTGTCATGGAGAAGTAAGAAGCAGAAGGTTGTTGCACTATCTAGTGCAGAAGCAGAATTTCGGGGCATCAAAAGTGGTCTTACAGAAATACTCTGGATAAGAAAATTGATGATTGAGCTAGGCCTATATTCTGGAAAAACATGTCGACTCTTGTGTGACAACAAAGCAGCAATAAGTATCTCAGAGAATCCAGTGCAACATGATCGAACTAAACATGTGGAAGTTGATAGGCACTTCATTAAAGAAAAGATCGAAGAAGGCATTGTTGCTCTCCCTTTTGTCTCCTCCAAGAATCAATTGGCTGACATTCTCACAAAGGCAGTGGACTCAAAATTGTTCTCAAATGTCCTCAGCAAGTTGAGCATTGGGAATCCCGACACTCAACTTGAGGGGGAGTGTTGGAAAGAATCAATTTAAGAGATCAGAAAGAAGATTGAAAATACAACAAGAGAAGTCAAATACAGCTCACCTATCAGCTGAAAATAGAACAAAATATAGATTGAAATCACAAATCAACAAGAAGGTCAAATACAGCTCACCAAGAGAAGAAATTAAGGGATTAGATTCACATTTATTTTCTTCCTTACATAATTGTTATTGATCCTATTTAAAGGATTGTATACACTTGTGTAAATTAACAAGATAGAAAAAAACCAATCTATATTCCTTTCATCACCTATTTTATCTCTTATTTTTCTATGGAAAAAAAAAAAACATGTTTCAACTATATATCCTCTGCATTCCGAATTAGAAATGATGTCTTAGTTGAGAAATTTTCAGAGATCTGTGGAACAACACATGACTTCGTCGTAGATAATAACTTGAGATATGAAAGCAAATCTATCAGGTGATTAGGCAAACCTGGTAGACTATAAATAACAGAGAGATTTATAACTTAGATGACTCCTCTGCTGCAATATATTACTTTAAATAATACACGTGTGTCCAACTCAACTTTAGCAAAGGAAGCTTACATAGTTCCAGCAATTCTGGTACTAATATGTGTGTCATCATCCTCGTGAAGCTTTGCAAGGCCAAAATCAGATATTTTCACGTTCAGATCTTTGTCCAATAAAACATTGCTAGTCTTGATGTCTCTGTGGACTATTTTCAGTCTTGACTCCTCATGAAGGTAAGCTAAACCTCTCGCTATACCAAGGCAGATTTTCCATCTCATTGACCAGTCCAACTTCAGTTTATCCGTTGCGTTCTTCCCTACATAATTACAATCACAAGCTTATAAGTTTGCCAGTGCCAAACAATGTTGTGTTAAATCTTGGCCAATTAGAGTACGATCATCACCGAAAAGGGCTCGTGATAGACTATTGTTTTCCATATACTCGTACACTAGTATTAACTGATTTGCTTCAACACAACATCCATACAGCTTCACAAGGTTAGGGTGTTGCAATGCAGAAATCATTCCTATTTCATTGACAAATTCGCGTGTTCCCTGTTTAGACTTGGACGAGAGCTGCTTCACTGCTATTATTGTTCCATCTGATAATAGACCCTGCATAATGGAAGATAGAAAATACAATGACATCTCACTAATATACAAGCATGCAATATGCTGGAGAAATGAACAATTACATATACCTTGTAAACTGGACCAAAACCACCCTCACCAATCTTGTTAGATGGATCAAAGTTCCTCGTAGCCGCCTTTATCTGTCTTAACGTGAACAGACCTGTCTGTAGATCAATGCCTCGAAGCTCTGTCCATGATAGATATGATCATCATAAAATTAAAACATATCTTGGCTGGTGTAAGTTCTTTCTATGATAGATTACATGGTTGGAAAGCTATTGCTTGCTCTGAATTTAATTTTACTCGAAAGTTAAATATAAATTAAATTTATAAAGAATGTGTGTATATCAGGTAAGAATGAGATTTATGATGAGAAATGTGAATAAATCACATATTTGCAGTTTAATACAATTTTATATGCATTATAGTGCAGTTTATATTAATTTTTATAAAATGAATTAAATTGTACATAAGATGCATATGGTATGAATATAATGCATAAATGCATATATGATAGTTGTATAATGCATATAATATTAATTAAAATGAAAGGCAAAATCTTATAAATAGTAAGTTTAGAGGATGTACCTTTATAAGTCGAACTTTTGCCTCCTAGAAATCCTTTCTTATGCAGGATGCCTAGAATGAGAAGTAGAAGGCAAATTGCTCCAGCTATTGTCCCAGCAATCATAGCAGAACTAACTTTGCTGCTACGAGCTGGAGGTTTAAAATCTGCAGAACCAAAATGAACAGGGAAGGTCGGTTTATTGAAGCCAGTTAAGAACTAAAATGCATTACAACTTCTTTGGATGCACATCTACTGACTGCAGTTTGAAATAAGAATGCCATGACCAGACTTCTTAAAAAAAAGAGAGATTATTTTGTAATAACTGCCACTCAACTTCCAGTAGATATGTGTCGTGATGGGATTTGACAAACAAAAAAGTAACAGGTAAAAAGAATTGACAATTCTAAAAGCCATACTAGGGTCTACTGATATTGCTGATATCAAAGGGCCATAATTTCCTCTGTCCGGAATGGCTTGAGTTCCTCTTCCTGCCCAGTACAGATGGATCTTCAGAGTATGGCTTTTAACTACTGCAGTGAAAGTTTTGACGACGGGCTTCCCAGCCCCGCCGGCATCAGCTGCAATGTCGAAATCCTTCAAGACCAAGTTTTCCTGCACCCAAAATTTATATTTTATGATCTAAAAATGAACATTTCAACTAGGACACATCTGCATTCATATAAAGTTGGACGGGAAAGCATTTACCTGCAAATAAACATCAAATATTCGCTTGCCAAGGCTGGTAAATGTACTATCATTTGTAAATACAATTTCAGCAAAGTGAAGTTTCACTGTATAGTTCCCATTCATGAGGCAAAGACCATAGTAAGTGAGCGAGACAGGAGATACACGAGCTGTTCTGTAGAGTTCTGACACAGGGCCAGTGACATTATGTAGAGCAGAAATACTGGTCATAATGTACTTATCGGATTCAACACCATCATCCATGAAGTTCCCAGTGCTGCTAAAAGCCCAGTCCTGCCCCAAGTAAAACATTGTTGCACCTCTGGCTTCTAAATCAGCTTCGTACGTAATCTTATCATTGACGTTTACGTTTTGGCCACCACAATTAATGTGTAATGAGTAATATTCTGCTGGTAGACAGGAGAGAAGATATTTATCCAGGTCCATTCCAATTATACGAAACAAACAGAAAACTAATGAAATGGCATATAATTGAATCTTCATGTATCAAAGAAGTTCGTAAGATGATGTATCGCTTATATGTGAAACCACAGAAGTAATTATAATACCTTTCTTTTAAACTATGCCTTTAATCACACATCATAGAAACACAGACCAAGTGTGTCTGCTACTCAAGTTAAAAAATCTTCATATCAGAGAATCAAACTCTGAAAGTCCAACTAAGAAAAATTAAATTAAATTAAAAATATGATAGTCTCATTATTGAAAAGACCAAATAGAAATTGTAACCTACAAATGTCATTGATACCACAAATTTTATAAAAATTATTTTTACTAATTTACTAACTTGTTTTTTCTTTCATGTATGACATTTTGCCCCTCATCTATTCTCATAAAAAATTTAGTTTAGCACGGAGGTGAAGGACAAATGCATAGCATAAGGAACTAGTTTGGTTAGATAACTTGTAAGAGGTCCAAATTAAGCAAAGAAAGTACACTAGCACAGCATAAAATTTTCTTTTGTTTGATTGACCTTTCAAGTTTTATTAACTCATGGAATATTCTTCACGATCAACTTGATCCTATTGAGTAGTCACTAGTCATTGATTTAATGCTAGCTCAATGATTAATTTCAGAGAATTCTCCTTAAATATGCATAATATATGCAAGCTTTTAAATCAATAATTCAATTTCTATGAATAATTGAGGATTGATGATTTACTCACGCTGATTTCCTGAATTCTGGCATGGAAATTCTTGCTTCAGACAAGAGTGAACTCCATCGCTTAACAAAAAGGAAAATAAGACGTTTATGAATATTTAGCACTATTCTTTTGAGTCATTTTATGTCTAACAAAAAGCAGATAATCTTACAACTGAGTGGTGGATGGTGAGTAGCTCTCAACAAGGTTTCTGGAGCAAAATATGCACAAGAATTTAAGGTTGGAATAAAGTCAGGACAATTCATTAGCAGAAGAAAAAGTTTTGAAATTAACATACGTACACACTCCCTCGTGGGCATTCAATCGGTGAAGAGTTGTCCAATGTAAAATTATTACACGAGAAGTCTCTGCATGAAAGTGCAACATCATAATTATACAAATGAAATTGCGAAAGATCTCTAAACTAAAGATTTGCCATCAGCAACCAAATGGTGAACTGTCATATTATTTTTAATAACGTAAGGAGCTTATCATTTTCATGATTAACACTGCTTAAGTTTGTAAGATGCCATCATATAGCCATAATGTTAGATTAAATGCAAAAGAATAAACAGACACAAACAAACAATATGAAAAAACCTATATTGGGGATATACTACAAATGATGTTGGAAAAGATCCTCACACATTCTTGTTTCTTGATAAAATCCACCCAGGAAGTTGTCCAGCTAGCCTATTTCCATTCAAATACCTACAAAGCATGTAGATACTTGTTGGTTTAGCACGAAAAACTTTGGATGGTAGTTTAATGTAGATATGCGAAGCATAGGAACTAGAAAAGTGTAAGGACTTACATAAAATCAACTTTTGCAAGATTGGCGAAAGAAGCTGGAATCTCTCCAGTCAAATTATTAAAACTAAGGTCCCTGCATTACGAAGTTTAATAATAAAAAAAGTATTCAGTCAGTTCCATTTAATAAAACATCAGGACATTTTATAAGGGGAAAATATTCACAGCACTGCTTTTGATTTTGTGTAAAACCCACCAGAAGGAATCCCCTTCTCCAATATAAAATGCATAAAACAATCAAGAACTTCAATTATGCAAGTAGAACAGTTGTTGTATTTTCATGCTAGAAATAATTAAGGCAGCTTGACAATCTTTTGTCGATTGCTTTATAATGAATGTGATCAAGATCTTGTAAGAAACTCATTCAACCAATTAAACAATGAGATGCACTCTATTCAATTCAAATCTAATCACAGAGAGTGGAGGTTTTAAGTAGGTGATTAAAAAATTCAAACACTTACAAAGTCTTCAATGTTTCCAAGTTTCCAATGAACTCGGGGATCTTGCCCTGTATTAGGCAATTTCTCAGTATCCTGTGTACCAGAGAAGAGTCCAATAACCTCAAGGCAAAGCAGTTGAATGAATCAAAGAGCCAGCAAAAAAGTTTTTACAAAACTCACAGGATTTTGATGAACTTCATGTTGCTTATTTTCGGAAAAGGAGATTCTTCACCATTTAAATCAGTGATCCTCCTGAAATGTCATAAGAGGATAATTTCTTATATATCACAACCAAAAACAAGAATTGAGAAAATAATTTTGCACTACTCACAAGTCAGTTAAGTTTGTAAGAGCAGAGATTGAAGAAGGGATTGGTCCCTGAAGGGAGCAACCCATCATAAACCTGTGAGAAGCCCAATATTGACCATGTTGAGAAATAAACCTTAGAACTCAAAAACATATGTTGGGAGAATCTAGCTGAACTTTGATGCAATAGCAAATGTTATGAGCATGCAAAGGTGCGCACTTCAAAAGGAAGTATAGGAGGTTGATGCTCTTTTAAATAAAAGAAAAGGCATCTTACAGTCTTTCAACCTGCTTCCAGTGGCTGATGAAATTTGGTATCTTTCCTGTGAAGTTGTTGTCACTTATCCACCTATATGGTTAAATAATCATAACATAAATACAAATCCTTGCAAAGAAAACCAAAAATAGCTTTATGTGGCATTATTTTAATACAAGAGAAGAATTCAACTGCAAAAAGGAAACTGTGTCTCATCAAATATAAAATGGTCTGCATCCCCAAAAAGAGAAGCAGGAAGTTTTCTTATCATTTTACTTGTATGTTATCATACGAGGAAGGCATGGAAGAAACCAAGCACTGGGGTGGGAAAGCTTACATAATAAAAGTACTTATTGTAAGGATAAAATATTGGACAATGGCTTCTTGTTTTCTGGAAAATAAGTCAAATTTACAGGAATTGATGATTGGCGCACATGCTAGTGTATTTCTTTACAAGTTATAATGAAAAAAGGGAGTTGAATGAACTGTATGAGGTACTCACAAATCAACTAATTTAGTCAGAAAGCCTAATTCCATGGGCAAGTCTCCTGTCAGTGCATTTGAAGAGAGAACACTGGAAAGGTTGAATATGGAATAGAAACAACCCAGTAAGGACATTCTTTTTAGTTTGTAGAAGAAGGAACATATTCCATAATCAGAATTTCGAATATTAAAAAGAATTTACAGTCTCTGCATATTGACCAGGTGTCCAATCTCCGAAGGAATGGATCCATAAAACTGGTTCCCTTCAAGACTCCTGCACATAATGTCTCGATATCAATTTGAATTAACACTAGATTAAAAATGTAATCTAGCTGAATGAAAATGACTACTCAAGAATAATGGCCAAGATACTTCAATGATCAGCATACAAGGGTGGTAAGTTTTGTTAGTATTTGGAGAAGTAAAAACAACGAAAGCACCTTTTAAGTATGGATGAATAAGAAAAGTTGCAGAATTTTAGAAGATTGCATCATACAGGTTTACAAGGGTGGTAATTCTGGTAATGACAACTGGAAATGGACCAGATAATTTGTTCCCCATTAGTAACCTGCATGTATTTGGCACAAGACAGCAATTATTAACAGTTCAGACATATGTGGAAAAAGTATGCCTGAGGCACACAGGGATGAAAAAAGAGCAGCAAGCTCAGCTATGACTTACAGCTCGCCCAAGCTCATATTTGCCCACTGAAGAGGTATCGAACCACTCAGGCAATTGCCACTAAGATCCCTGCCGAAGCACAGATGGACAACTTCACATCTTGAATTTTATTATAATTATTATTCTTTGAGCACAACAAAATCCAAAAGAAAATTTAAGCTTGATATTAGAAATATTGACTCACAAACTTTTAAGGTAGTGAAGCCTGGAAAATTCTTGTGGAAGAACTCCTGTAAGATTCTGCCCTTTCAAAGACCTAAGTAATTTAACGTAGAAATGATCAACACATTCGTCATGCAGAAAACAGCTACAATTGAGCAGCGTAGAGTATCATATTTGATATAGTGAACACCCAACCTCACACTGCCCTGAGAAACTAACAGTCAGAAAATCATATCTCCAGAGCACAAATTTAAGACCAGAAGCTCAGTAACTTAATGATGCTCTGCTCATGCACAATGAATAAAACTTACACTACTCGGAGCCTCACATACTCACTCGATAACACATGTAGCTAACCTTAACAAACGTATATTTTCAGAGAAAAGTGAAGGGACTTCATACATGCTAACAATACGGCAAGTGGTATTGTGGTTGAAAGAGCAATCACAAGTGACAAAGCTCTCAAAGCCTTTCAATGCATTGGCTACGGTCCAATTCCCTTCTCCACTACATGGGTCCTTACTAAAATCCCAATCTTTCTTCCCCAACTTTCTCCCTATCTCTTTCAGTGCTTCCACTGCCATTCAAGAACATCAACATAAGTTACTACCAGGCTCCCAACAAAAATCAAATCTTGAAAAAATTTGACTGAAAAATGAAGTGATAAACATACATTCACATCATACACGAGTACCTTCATCTCGGAGGAGCTGCTGCTTTGGCAGTGCAGCAGCTAAACCGGGCATTGGTAAGAAAATTATGTACAGTGAAAATATAAATACATTAGTAAACCGTTTTTCCATTTTCACTGAACTTGCAGCAGATAGATGAACTTCGCTCGAGCACCATACAATTACAATCACCCAATCTTTACAGTGATGGGCGAAGGGGAACGAGGATAGACTGAGGTAATTGGAAAGTAGGCACTAGAATTATTTTTTCCCAAGATTTGGTCTGCGGTGGAGCCCAGTAGTCAACTCATAAATTGACAGATTTTTCTGGCTTGCTTGCTCCGTCTTAAATTCCATCTATTTATTTTTACTTTTAACTTTGATGTTGACTTTTCTTAGGAATTGGATTTTTTTTTTCACATCATAACAAATTTGTTCTATTATTTATAAATGTTCTTGTAAGTTTATAATACATACATAAAATAATTTCTGAACCGATGGTACAAGTACATAAAAAAACCAATATAATAATTGTTAGGAGTATTTATGGGAAAAGTCGGCTAAAAAAATAAAAAGTTATTTAATTATATTTATTATGTTGTTCTTCTAATATTATTATATTGATATATTCAAGTAATAAAATAAATATATTCAAATAACATGAGTTTTGAAGCAATATAATGACACATAATCAATCAATGCAAATATAATGAAGCATTGTTGACGGATAATCTTTTTCTACATGATCTCATTTCATTATTTTTAAATTGCTTCAAACAAATCATCTCAGTATACCCATGATGGCATATCATAAAATAATGAGGTGTAGTACCAAATCTAGATCTTATCCTGTATTTTAATAATCAAATATAAAACACATGCACATTAGAAGATACAAATGATAGAATTGTATTATTTAGGATACAAATAACAGTGTGTATAGATATATATATATAATAATAATGGATTGAATCATTAAAGTTAATTGATGAGGGCATACAAGAATTCATTCCAAATATCAGGAACCCCAGTGAGACACCAATGGGTGCAGTCGGGATTCCTGTGGCCTCCAAACCCATAAACTGAAGGGTGCCCATCTGCTCTCAGCTGTGAGAGTGTGTTAATATCCAGCAAGTAGACAGGTTTGGCCATTTTCTTCAAAACTTTCTCCAACACCACCTCTGCTGGCTGACTCTGAGGCCTTCCTGCTCTTTTCAATGGTTCTGTCTGTCCTGTGCAGCTGTTGGGATATTAGCCAGAAATTAGGCCTACGACAAATTAAGTCCACTTGATTGATTGAGAGAGAGAGAGAGAGTGTGCATGTGTGTGTTTATGATACCTGGGGTGATCAGGAGAAACTCCTTGGAAAAAGACTTGAGTTTTGGCTGGATCAACATGAGAATCAATCCAGTTTGCCCACGTTGTCAGTGCTTTCTCATATGCAACCATACGGTCCATGTCTTTCACCGTAGTATTTCCATACACAATCCAATCCCAACTGAGTAATCGATCTCATATTTGTTAGAATATATATATTACTTCCAAAATTTTATTTATTTTTTAAAAAAGGAGATAGAGAGAGAGGTGGATGGTTACGGTTGTTTCCTGCCGGTGTGGAGCCACCAATGCCAAGAATCGAAAATAAGATAGTCCATTCCTCCCCATATTTTACTAGAACTCAATGAATCCAGCCTCGCCACCCTCCCTCTTGCCTCCTTTGTTATATCCACCAAGAATGCGTTTCGATAAAACATTATCGACACATCATATTCCTATTAATTATTTTCACACATTATTTTTATTATTATTATTTAATTAAAAAAGAATGTTGATCGATCAAAGGGATAATTATATATGCATTAATCTTACGGGAAATTTGAAAGTCGAGAGGCCTTGCACGGTGTTGGAGGTGTACTTTGCGTTGGGTACAAGCACATGAAGCATGCACGTCAGAGATTGCCACTGATTCAGACTCAGCGAATCTCCCACAAACATTAGCTGCTTGCCCTTCAATTTTCTCAAAAAATCCACACCATTGAACCTACAATAATTCAATTATATATACATTTTAGATAGATATATATATACTCGTTTGCAAATTATTAATTATTACTATTTATTATTCATGAATACAGGCAGCTCAGCTCAACCTAAATCGTTTCAGCACAAAAAACGAACCTTCACCAACTCAATCAAATGTAACACTTTTTTTTAAAAAAAAAAATTTAAGACGTGATGAAAAGAACATTATACCAGAAATTAAATTGATTGAAGATCTAAAATTTGAAGACGTGCACGGTGTTCGTTCCTCCACTGGCGGGGCCATTTAATTTATTCACCAAAATCATATTAAACAGAAATATTTAATGACTATTAGAGAGATAAAAGTGTGGTACTTTTGGATAATAAATCAGTCAATCATCGACATAAACAAAATTAAACAAGATAAAAAGATAGAAATGAAGGGACGAGAAGATTAATCCAAATTATTTGCATTGAAAGAGATAGTGTGATGGTCTTAATCAGCATTAAACTTGATGCATGTGTATACGTCCATCACACCAAATCGGCTTGGATCGATCAATCACTAATTATGTGATTATAAATTATATATATTGTGTGACCAGAGCTTATGTTTATCATCTGATGGGTCTTGCATATATGCTGTATGATAATTAAGATTCGGCTCTTTAATTTGACACTAATTTATGTTGTACACGCATTAAATTTTATGATCTAAGTTGTTTTATTTTGGTTAAATAAATATTTTTCAAATTTAATAGGTAATTACTATTCATTTTTCAAATCTAAGAGAAAACAAACTATGCTTGCCTAAAATTAATGTCAACTTTCAATTCATGATTATATATATCGAAGAAAATTTAAATCGTTGATTTGCATAATAATAGTTTGGTTATTTAATTGAAGAAATAGATAATTGGTACAAAATTTGAAAAAGGATGCATAAATTTAGATTATATGTGTATATTTAGTTGATGGATGATTGAGATCAGATCATCATTATTTTTAGTAGCCATAATCGCATTTTTCATGCAAACTGAAATAAGAAGTATCGTCTCAAGCAAGGGCATGAAAGCCTGCAAACTTGACAAGATATTCATCAAAGACAAAATTTTCACTAAATGAATTTTTTATCAGTCAATCAAATCAAAATCAAACGAAGTAAAAAAAAGCAACGGGAGTGGACGGCGGTGAAGTACCTGGGCAAGACGCATCCGGCGGCGGGGCGCCACTTGTAGTTGGTGTACATGGTGTCGGGGCGGCCGTTTCTGCGGCAATCGAACTGGTCTTCGAAGAATGGGCACTGCGAGGATACATAGTAAGGATAGGAGTGATCCAAAACCCATTGGCCGCGGAATATATCACACCCTTTATGCGCAAGCTTCGCATCCACGGATGATGCGACGATGGAGATTAATGCAGCGAGAAATGCGACCCCCATTGCCGCGGGGTTGAGTGTGTGTGTGGGTGGGTGGAAGTCCGGCCCACGTATTGTGGTGCGTGTGTGTGTGTGTGTTGTATATATAGAGATGGAGAGAGAGGATGAGTGCGTTTAATTTCGTGGGGAAAGGAAAGGGGATGTGGAGAAGAGGTATTAAGGAGTGATTATGAAAATAGAGATGAAAATCTGGTCTCGTGGGAATATAGTCATGCGGAATTAAATTTCAAATCATAAAAATAATTAATCATGTTCTTGCAATCTACTATGTAATTAATCCTCATCCTAATATTTTCAGATTTTATATGGAGCTTCCTAGAAAGAGTAAATCGAGATTTGATTAATTCTCGGGTTAATATTATCTTTAATTATCAAAGACTACCGACTCTATTAATTGAAAATTTGAAATATTGCTTTGTTCCGTTATATCTTTCATATGGTTACATGATCTTGCATATTTGTATAAAAAAAATAAAAATATTTATGAAAATAATATCTTAAATCAAACTTCCAACATTATAATTAAAACATTCTCAACTAGTAACATGAAGTATGCATATATGATAAGAATATACTCTTTGGAGTGAAGAATTCTAATACCAATTTTTGATATGATGGTTATATATTTATTAAAATAACACTGAGGGTGTAATAGTAAATTTACATTTATATTAATGATTTATTAATTGAACTATTAAATCTATTTATTATGAAGTGATAATTATTATACTTACTCTAATTATAATATATGAATGATTTTATGATCATTAATTTAAGAAAAAATACCTATAAATGATGTGCAAATTCACATCTATCTATATATATACTAAAGCAAAGAAGTCTAAAAAAAATTGTTCCCGCCAAAATTATAAAAGAATATGAATATCTATATTTTTAAGCAAAATTTATCATAGATATCTAAGTAGTATAGTTGGTCTACAGTGCTAATATTAAGTTTCTATGTATCTAAGAGGTTTTGTGTTCAAACCCCATCATTAAAATATATATAATTTTTTATTATTTTATACAAAATTATCTCTTCAATTATTAATTAATTAATAATAATCATTTTTGTACAATAAATATAGTCGGTCTTATTTTCAATTTCTATAATCCATAATAAAAGACAATTATCTCCATTAATTGTCAACAAAATATTTTATATTTTACCAATATTTCAATAATTTATATAAACTCGGTAATCAAACTATAATTAAATTTATACAATAACATGTAAACCTAAATGATGATTACAAATAAAGTTATTTTAAATTCATATGTTTCAAAAATCGTAAGATATTAATAATAATTTTGATAAATTAATAAGATAGATTAATATAACATTAATAAATTTATTATTTATATTTAAAATTATATAGTCTCTTATAATTTAAATATTATTTTTTGTAAATTCGGTAGAAATTAATTATTTTTTATATGTATAATATATATATTATACTAAAGCGGTTCCGTAAAATCCCGCCAAAATTTTTGAAGAATGTGCCCATAATAAATTATAATCTAAAATATAATTAAATATTAAAAAAAAATAATGGAGTAGTATTGGAAAACATGCCAATAGCTGGTGTGAAAATTTTATATGAAAAAAATAATGAAGTAGTATTGGAAAATATGTCAATAGCCTTCTATAAATGCATTTGCTCAATTTAAACACAATTGAAATAATTGAAATAATATCATATTACTCATTCAATAAAGATTTTTATTTACACGAACAAAAATTAAGCGAACTATAAAAATATTTTTACGGATATATTTACAAATATTTTCATAATAATTTATTAGCACGATCAATCATTATATATATAATAAAATAAACTGAGCTCATTAACTTTATTTTTATAGAATATAAATTTTTAGATGTGCGATTTATATTTCAAATAAGACAATTTCAGTGGACACAGTTTTTATTAGGGATGTCAATCGGGCTGATCCGCCGGGTATCGGACTAACCCTATCGAGTTGCGGGCTATTCGGTCCGGGTTGAATCGGACTGAACTTTTATCGGACTAAAAATTCTTGAACCTAACCCTAACCCACCGGTTTTCGGGCTGACTCGTCGGGTTGGCAAGATTTACGAGTTTATTTTTGTAAAGATTTTCTTAAAATATTTTAACAACCCCTAAAACAAAATAAAAATTAAAATGATGAACCTACATAAATAAAGATATCAAACAACAATATCTTCGCAAAAAAATAGTGATAAGTAGATAAAAGGTTGGTCAATCATAGTTTAAAAAAATATCAATCTTTATATACCAACTAATTTAAGTAATAGAAGTACATTCTTCAACATATTAAATGATAAAATAAGGATTATAAAATTAAATGTAGCTTTCACTTGGGTAAACATAACAACGAGAGGCTAAAGGTGCTTGAAATGAGTAGGTATGCTAATTAGGAGAGTGACGAGTGGAAGACAGTGAAATAGGAAGAAATGGGGGATTTTTCGATTTGAGGGTAATGGAATACGTCATTGTGAGAGATAGATGAGATTTTGTATGACGGAAAATTAGGTCCGGTAATATATATATATATATATATATATATATTACCGGACACAGCCCGTTCGGGCTGCCAACCCGTTGGGTTCAACCCGTTCGGTTAAAAATATTTTGGGTTGAAATTTTTTTACCCTAACCCGTATTTTAGCCCACCGATTTCGGGCTGACCCATCAGTTTCGAGCTTTATTGACATCCCTAATTTTTATGCAGTAATAACCAATAAAAGTTATTATTCACATATATTAATATATATATATATATATAATTTTATTATATAATTAATATCATAACTGAAACATCAAATGTTTGTTCGTGCAACGCACGGGTGTCAATCTAGTTAAAAATGATATTGAAATAGTCTAAATTTTATTGTTCATAATAATATTTTTATAAAAGTTTAAGAAAATAAAAAATTATTTTACTTAATTCATGTCTCAATTAATCTTATGTTATTTTATCATATATTCTTAGAGTAATTTTAAATCAAATATGAAAATACAATAAAAAGACATAAAATTTGTTATTTTAATATATTGAAATAAAAAATATATTAGAATCTTACAGTAAAAATGAAAGATAAAAAAAATAGAATATTGTAATAGTTAAGTAAAATAGAATAATAGATTATTTTAGAAGACCGGATTATAGTTTAAATTATGATGTCACAATATAGCTAAAATAAATTAAAATGTGAAATACTATTATTGAAAAACTATTATTATGTCACACTATATTATAAAATAAAATAAAATTTTAAAATTATTAGAATATCACACTACGAAAATGAAATAAAACAAGAAATAATGTTAATACATTACACTTTAATATATAGGGGAGTGATCACATGAGAACTCCCCTTACCATGTGAACATAAGAACCAATCTCGGCCATCCAAATTGTGATCTAACGCTCAAGACTAAATAAATCTCGTCTGCATTACAATGTAAATAAAACATGCATTAAAGGTTAATTTTGTAATATTTTTTCTCTCTCCTCTAAAATCATCCTAAATCTTTAAATGATCATAACTCCTTCGATTTAGATTATTTTCTAATGTATCATATATCAAATTAAAGGTAATTTAATTATCTTTCAAACGAAATCCATATTGCATATGTTTCTATTTAAAAATCATCATAAAAAATTAAAATTAATGATTATATACATAATTCTCGTAACAGTACACGAATTCTTATATAATGAATGGAGTTGCACAATATAATGCATGAAGTTATATTATATAATGCAGAATATGATAGACAAAATGCAATATATTTTTTCCTGCGAGATAAAAGAAAATTAAAATTCTTTATCTTTTCATACTGTAGATAATATTATAGTTGTTATAAAAGTTGATCATACATTACTTGTTTTTAATTATGTATTTTTTAGGTTATATTATGTAAATGTATATTACTATATTATATAATGCATGTTTGTTATGTATATAATGAATGTTTGCTAGGTATATAATGCATGTCGAGGTCAATATAATGCATGAAGTTATAGTATATAATGCAGAATATGATAGATAAAATGCAACATGTTTATTTTAGCAAAATCATCATTCATCATTATATTTGCATTTGTCATGTATTATATAGAAATAACATATGCATTAAAATGAAAGTAATATAATTTTTCTTTAAAATAAAAGTAATATCATATATAATATGCATAATTCTCGTAACAGTACACGAATTTGTTATAAAATGAATGCAAATGTACAATATAATGCAAGAAGTTATGGTATATAATGCATAATATGATAGGTAAAATGTAACATGTTTATTACAACGAAATCATCATTCATCATTATATTTGCACTTGTTATTTATTATATAGTAATAACATGTGCATTATAATGAAAGTAATATAATTTTTCTATAAAACAAAAGTAATACCATAGATAATGGAGGAAGTAATACCGTATAATGATAGTAATATTGTTCTAAAATAAGAGTAATACCATATTATAATGCAGGAAAATGTTTGTTAGGTATATAATGAATGTTAGTATATAATATGTAGGGATTGAGTCTACGACGGGCAATATTAATTGCCATTAAACTTGCCAAGGATCGTTCTTAGGATACCAAGAATAAATACAATTAAATGAACCATGCAAAAGCCTATGCATGCTCCTACAAATTAAATTGCATAGGATGGATTAAAGATTGTACCTTGTTTCACCGTTTGATCCACAGGACAGATCGGAGAATAATAACGGTTAAAAACCTATTCAGATCTGAAGCGGAATATGGAACCTTGAATCTCTTCTCTTGTTCCTACAGATCTGATCTTCTGATCTGTATCCCTTGCTCCTTGGAAATCTGGTGAGGATTATTCTACCAAGTTAAATCCGAGCTTTGGAGAAGTCGATCAATCTTCTCCCTCAGATCCAGCCGCCGTCGCCCCTCTCTCTCTGTCCGTTATGAAACCCTAGTTTCTTAACTGACGGCTACTGAAAGTGTACACACAGAATTGTGTTGATCCAATAGAGAAGGGGGGTTTATATAGTGTTAGGGTTTATGAAACCCTAACCCTAATGGGCTGAGAGCATTTAATGGGCCAGACCAGGGATCAGATGCAAATAATAAAGTGGGCCCTCTTTTATTAATTAATTCTCTCATGTCCAACCCAGAACATTAATTAATTAATAAAGTATTGTTTTAACCTTCACCACGGTAACAATACTGACTCGCCCCTTTATTACCACGTTATTAGGAACGGGTTGCACCAAACTAACTTGATCCACATATTTAAGGTTTCAGACATTCATTAATTAATTTGGCTTATGACAATCAGCCACAATTAATTAATTTCTTATTTCCTGAATAACACCACTCACCTTTTATCACTTATGCCTGAATTAAATAATTCAACCTGCAGGGTTTAGCATAATGAACCTTTGTGAGCTCATCAGGGAATGTCACCATCCTAAACGGATATGTTACCATACATCCAGACTAAGCAGACCCCACACAAATTGCCAACACCCAAAATACAAGTATAAGGGTACATGTAAGACCCGCCACTCTAGTAAATCAAAGTGTGGTCAATCTGTGTGTGCCCCTTATCCTTCAGTACGATTTAAGATCACAGAAAGTATGCTAGGGATCTGGCTCGTTCATATGTCAATGAGAACGACGCATCCCACTGTTGATCCCATCAATACATAAAAATGTACCGACACATCAAGTAGCCAGGATAAGCCCACTTATGAACTGATGTGCCGCAGCTTAAACCGACAGCCTATCCAGGGACCGTCTCAGCTGTGATACTCTTTATATCTCGCTAGGTCAAGCGAACCATATGATCCTCTGTGATCTACAACACACCATATGGTCATCCCTTTCCACGAGATAAAAGGATATTATAGTTCGTCGTATGATTGTTCTATCAGACAGCGAGCATTGTTGCGGATACATACATGAATACCAGTGTACGAAAACACTTAATCATATATGCTTTCAGTATACAATCCCAACATAATATGCATGTTATTTATGCATATAATGAATGCTTGTTAGATATATAATGCATGTCGAGGTTGAATATGCAAACAAAATCTTAAATAAGTACAAAATGACAAAAATACCCTATAATGCAGTTTTTTGAGATAAAATGACCGAAAATTCTAGTAAAATCCTGAGCGTACATTCATCAAAATCAATGGCGATGATTAGTTCTTATTTCTTATGGTAAGAGGTGTTCTCACTGGATCGCATCCCTTATATATATATATATATATATGATTTCAAGAAGGCAAATAAAAGTAAAATTGATTATTATACATCGTTCCAATGAGAGAAAGATATAATAAAATTAAACTAAAGAAATCTAATTCAAATAAGTTGTAAAGTAAATCTGATTTGTTTGGTGTGTGATGAAGTTATTGAAACAACATAACATTCCTTATTTTACAGGAAACAAGTGTAAAAAATTTAGTTGTTGATTCTTAGGTTGTTTGTCTCTGTTTTGACTTAAAAATAATCAATGGCAAATTCTCAGATGAGACGGTCTCATCATTTTTATTGTGAGACGAATTTAATGAAATGATGTGTTTTTTTATTGCAAATGATGTCTCACCATTTTTATTGTGAGACGAATTTAATGAAATGATGTATTTCTTTATTGCAAATGATGTATTTCTTTGCTGCAAATAATGTAATCTTTAAAAATAAATTGATGTATTTAAATTATTGAAATGATGTATTAAGGTCCGTCTCACAATAAAAAAATGATGAGACCGTCTCTCAGGAGACCAACTCATAATCAATTAAAGTAATTGCAAAACTATAATGATATACCTTACACTTGAATATATATTTTTATTTTTGTTGTATTGAAAATTCAAAAAAATTGATATGCGTGTAAATTTGATAATACTTATTTCAACGTTAAACAAATCATCTAAAAAAAAACATAATTAATGAAGGGATAAGGTGAACAACGAAAATACTATCAAGTAAAAGAAAATGGATATAATAAAAAATGAATTAAGTCGAAAATATAAGTATTAAAACATAATATTTATGTTATAATAAGCAAAGATGATACATGAACTTCGTACCAAGAAACACAAATGGTGAGATTATTTTGACTTAAAAATTTGAACTAATGAAAACAAAAATAATTTGATGTTGGAACTAATCAATTGAAACAATATCGTATAAAAGTCAATTTATTGACATAATTATGTGGATATCAAAATTGTTATTAATAGAGCACATGAGTCATCACCATAGTTTAATATCATGATTTTATTAAAGACATTGAAGAGCCGACGAGAAATATTGAGTAAGTAAACTTTTAACATATGTGAAAGTAGTAAATCAAATTGCATGCCAAGTAATTTGATGTCCAAGTTTAATATGTATAAAATATCATCAATGCATGTAGTTATAATGTACAAACAATTGATACATCAGTAATCAAAGTTCTTTTTAAATATGCTGAGAGAGAAGTAATTGCTCTAAAACTTAAAGTTTTTAATAATAACATACGAAAGTTTTCCGCACAACAAATAAAATAAATTGTTTAGCATTAAAACTTATAAATTATGAAGTAAAACTCATCATATAAAAAAAATAATTTATAAGCCTCGGTTTAGGAGTACAAGTGGTTAAACATTTTGTCTATAATTAGTTATATTTTCGAGTCGCTTTAAAATACTCATTTCCCATTCAAATAGTATAACAAAAAAATAATGTATAAATATTATTTAAATAAAAAACTAACATTTAGGCTTATAAAATAAAATTTATAGTTTAGTGAAAGTAAATATAAGTCAATATAATAAAATATATATATATATACTATATATATAAATTATTTGTGTTATTATTTAATGTTAGTTTACGAATTTTAAATATTTATATTTTTTTCTATTAATAAAATATATATATTTAATATTACAAAATAACGAATTAAAAATTCCACGTATCGCGTGGGTGTAATACTAGTATAACATAAAGATTATAAACAATAAATGAAAAAAATAATAAACGAGACAAAATTTTCATGTTTCGGCAATTACCTACCTGCACGGGAGATGAGTAGTTTCCTTTTATTCAACATCTGCTACATAACAAATAAGATGTATGCATGCCTTCCTCAGATTCATATCAGATGCGAATCAGTGGACTTCATGGAACTAGAACTCTGCAATTGTTCAGTCGACTTCACACAAATTAATAAACATGATAGTAGCTAGGGTCCATCGTCCTCTTAAAACGCTTAATCTGCCTGCGATGCTGAATCATTGACAATTCAACCATGAAGATCACTCCAAAGCAACTATGTCTTAATTAAAGCTGAAACTTACAGAATATCTGCTGAAACATTGTCCTTTTTCTTGTTAGGAAGTGGATGGTCCCTGTAGAATTTCCCTTGTGTGATAAGACATGACCGATTTGTTGGAACATGCTGCTCCACACCACAACATTAACCGACTGCTGCTTATAATCAAGTTGTCAAAGATTAGGGCCTCAAATATTAAACCTCAGCTCAGACTAATAACATAATCTAAATGAATCAAAATTAATGGAATCTTACCTTCTGTCATCAACCTCTACCTCTTTACGTTCTCAATGCTAACGCCGGGAATATATAATGTCATGACATAACCGAATCCAAATTCTAAAAAGAGATATCCACTCTTGGTGACCACTCAGATCCTGTAGGATTAGGTAAAATCCGTACTGAGAACTAAATGGCAGGATGCCATACTATTACATGGTGACAGGTTAGAAAAAATAAGAATTTTCTGGAACAGAAGAACTCCATAAGAATGAATCAAAACAACTGTTTCACTCACCTGCTTGTGCAAAGTTATGCATCTTTTCCACATGGTCTACTCATCTTCTTTAGTTGCCCTTGAAAACACAGGAGCTTCTGGAGCAGGGTCAGTGCATCCACAACCATGATTCACAGGTTGAAATAAAAGGTTCGACTTGGGTTGGGCAGGTCTAGAAAATGATGGCGCATCAAGAGAATCAGACCCCCTTTTTCCTGAATTGGTGAATTTTTTATGGAATGGCAAGTTCTCCTGTATAGGGTGAAAGGGACTATGCTACAACATCATTTAGATGTATCAACATGAGAATCACATGCAATAAATGGCAGAAAAAATCAGTCTCATGTAGCAACCTTGAGAACCTGACACTTGCCGAGCAAAGTTCATTCTATTGTCGTAGCTCCGGATGACAATTGACAGAGCTTGGAGTGCTGCTACAGCTCTAAAGTTAGTCTTGCAAGTGGAAAAGATGTAACATGAAAATATAATAAGAATGAAGAAAGAAAAGATGCATGAAATGAAAGCAACAAAATATATTACTATTCTCTTTAATTTAAAGTCAGTGAGGAGACTAAAAAAACACACACACACACACAATGAAAGAGAAATAATATTGCACCTGGGATTGCAGTTGCTTTTTGTATAATGAAGAGATTGCATTAGTACTGCAAACATACTTGTTGGTAAACTTTGTTATGTTACTGCTGTGTAGACTCCTTGTAAACGTTTGACACATCTTAAGGACATTTTAAGCCCAGTATGTTCATTTGCTCAAGTATTCAACTTTTGTTGCAGTTCAAACCTAGGTGAAACTAATGTATTTATACTATGCTTTGCACTAAAAAGCACCTTTCTTTAAAGTCTACTTGTGCCTTGTGAGTGGTGCAAGCAGGATTCTAATGCAGTGCATTTTAACATACATCGCCCCTGAAATAGATGTTGTCCCATTCTCACCTTTAGACCATGTTCCAAGTTTTATTTTTTATTTAACAAAAATGCATTTATTTAAACTCACACTCGCGGATATTTCCTGATAATTTTAAACCCATGGCCTCTCGTTTACAGTCACATTAAAGCTTTCACCACGGCACACTGAATAGTTGACATGGTTCTATTCATCTGTACAAATGTCAAAACACAATTCTGATTTCCTCTGTAACAACGACCAACTAACATAGTTATATAAATTATATAATATGTTTTTCTTTCTCTAAACGCTGCACTCTTATACAAGAAGTACATATTCGGTGTAATCATGAAAAGTGGTTAGAACTTTAAACCATAAATAGAGTTCAAACCCTAACAACAACAAAATGTCCAGTCCTCTTAGTTCATAATTGGCAGTAAATAGCGATAATTTATTCAATGCACCAGTTTTTCTCTAATCGAATGAAGATTAAGCACGCATACACACCGAAAAAGAGATGGAGTGCATATATATTGTAGCTAGTAAAACACTAATATAAACCCATATTAGCTGAAACTAAAAGAATAGATTACACTAATTTAGAAACCGTTATTACCATGGAAAAAACGTGAGCGGCAGTTTGCTGTATATCTTCATGTAAAACTAAATGAGCTGTAATAATATTAGCTCTTCTTCTCACAATCTCAGTCTCTATTTTCACACACTTAGCAAAACTCAAACACACAGCAAAATCCTTCGATTGCTCAATTTAGCATGGAAGTTTTGGGTTGCGTATATTTTTCACATTCAGTTGACTGCGATGTGAAATATCAGATATTTTGTGAGAAAAAAAATAACGATCCCAAAAATGCATGATTGAGAGGGGAAAGGCGTCTATAGAGAAAAAATATATCTTATGTATGGTATTTTTGTAAGTTAAATTTGTTCTGCAAAGTCCTCCTTGGAAATCAAGACCGAAAAATAAATGCATGACATCAAAATCATGTTTTAAAGTGAGAATTTTAGAATGTTTTAGAAAAGAATTTATCTTTCTTATCCTAAATTAATAATTAAATTATTATTTTATTTTGAATTTATAGATTTATTGTAATCTGATATATTTCTTTTCTTTTAATCGTATTATAAATAATTATTGTTGATTATTTTTATTATATTCTAACGTGTTGATTCATGTTCCCATCAAATATGTATTGTCGGAATTTTCGTTATATTTACATACTTTATCCAAATATTTACATTCATTTAAAACAATTTAAATAGAGCACTACAAGTCTATAACACTGTCAAATATGTTATTATTAGGGCATACACAATAGGGATCTTAAATTTTTAAGATCCCACCTCATCCAAATTTATACATGTGGAAGAGAGAGAGGGGTCGGGAGGGAGAGAGAGAGGGAGTATTGGATCTTAAATAAGATTCTAGTTCTTGCCAAACTTGTGGCTCGGTTTCACGTGCGCCAGTGCTGCGTGTGGGCACGCGCACCATTTTTTTTTCTTTTTTCATTTATTTTAATATTTGAATTGTTTTTTATTTATAATATAAAATATTATATAAAATATATATTTTTTATATTGAATATTTATATTATTTAGTTTTAATTTCATTAAGCAAATTTTATTATTGATGTGACACATATGTAACATGATCTTCAAATTTTTATGATCTTACCATTGTGGATGCTCTTATAGAGGAAGGGCAGCCACTCGGGTCTGGGCTTTGTCCATTTCAAGACTTTTCAACTTTAATTGAATCATTGTCCATTTCTTGCAACTCTCTCTCAACATTTTTTTATGCATTATTTATTTAGAATAGTCATTTTTATAAAACACATTACAATTTTAGTCACTTTTATAAACTTATCACAATTTTAGCCAAAAGTACAAATTTTTGCATTGGAATCAGTTTAAATTGATTTGAAAGCCAAACTTTTGACATTCATGTCAAATCTAGTAGTTAAATTCAATTTTAACTAATTTAATAGAGAAATGTACATGGATGTGAATAAATTTTGATGTCAAAATCAAATTTGGTTGCACAAAATTTTTTCAATGAAATTAAATTTGTTTTCGGTCGAACTTGTAAATTTTAGAATTATTTAGACATAACTTTTTGAATTTATTTTTAAATAGCACTCAGTCTCACTCAACAATATTTTTTTTAAGGGAAGGTCTTGGGTTAGACAGGCCTAAACGATTTAGACGGGTTTTATCCATTAACCAAGCCCAAACCCATATAATATACTCTAATTGGGGATTAATAAACCCTATTTTGGATGGGTCAACCCATTTGGGTAGGATAAAACCCGCCTAAACCGTTTAGGCCTGCCTAACACAAGTTTTTGCCTTTTTTAAAAATAACACTCAGTCTTACTCAGTCTCACTCGGTGGCACTCATGTTGACCACTGACAGTGTGTCAGTCGGTCTCACTCAGTCTAACTTGGTAGCACTCACATTCTCTCACACACACTGCACACACTACACTTAGTGGTGGCCACGGGCCGGTTCCGGTTCGGAACCGTCGGTTCGGCGGTTCCAGAAAGTTGGAACTGGAACCGGCCCTTGAGAAAACGGTTTCGGTTCCGGTTCCGGTTCCGAACCAGCGGTTCGATGAATATTTTATTTTTTTATTTTTTCAGCGACACGTGACGCTCTCTAATTCGTCGATTTTCGAATTTTCAAAATTTTTATCCCGCTGTTCAATGGTTCGGAACCGGAACCGCCGATTCCGGTTCGTGCTATCTCTTAAACCTGAACCGGCCCGTCGAAAAATGGTTTTGGTTCCGAAAAACGGTTCCGGTTCAAATGGACACCACTAACTACACTCTCTCATACACACTACACTCTTTCATATACTCTGCACACACACTCTCTCACACACAGTACACACACTACACAATATTTAATGAATATTATTTTATTTTTTAAAATATCTGAATTTAATATGTAAATGTCATAAATGTGAACTTTTAGCTATTTTTTAGATGTATTCATAAGTGTGACTAAAATCGTAAGATATAATAGTCAAATTGACTAAATCATAATTTTTTTTTTTATTGTGCTAATTCCATAAAAATATGAAATGAACCTGAGTTTATCAATGAATTGAAGTTTTGGTGGTTTACTAATTTGATCAAAATCAACACGCCTGAAACAAAATTAAGCAGTCTTAATTATTTCCTAGAAATAACAAATATAGATCTGAAATATTTTTCAATTTTCTCAAGGTCAGCGATAGAGACGAATCAGCTTCGGGAATGCTAAAGTCAAAAGCGGCGGCTAGGTGTGTAATACACTTTTACAGATAACATAAATGAATTATCACAGCAAAACAATTTAAAATCATTATTCCCTCCTTTCCCATTATATAGTCCACTTTGATTTTGCACTTTTGCCAAAAATTATTTAATATTTAAACAAATTTCCAACATTACCTTTATTTAAAGCATTAATTAACCTCTTACTTTCATAATATTACATTTAATATTTTTATTTTCTAAGATTATTCAGGAATGTAATGGTAAATGACCATATAAAAATAATACCAAATATAGAAACTGGACTATATAATTGAAACACCCTAAAATAATAATCCGGACTATATAATTGAAGGCAAAAACTTGCGTTAGGCAGGCCTAAACGGTTTAGGCGGGTTTTATCCTACCCAAATGGGTTGATCCATCCCAATTAGGGTTTATTAATCCCAATTAGGGTATATTATATGGGTTTGGGCTTGGGTTAATGGATAAAACCCGCCTAAGGCTTGGGTTAATGGATAAAACCCGCCTAAATCATTTAGGCCTGCCTAACTCAAGACCTTCCCATAATTTAAACACCCTAAAATAATAATCCGAACTATATAATCGGAACGGAGAGAGTATTAAACATTTTAAATACGTATATCATGCAATAGTATTAAAATAAATGTCTAGATTATTCAAAAAATGATTTTAAATTCTCGTTGTTTAAAAATATTATAAAAATTAAATGCCTAGACCGAATCATATTCTCGAGTCTGGCAGAGCTAAGTCTAAGTCGTACTTAGTCCAATTTTTATAGCATATTTACATGTTGATCAATGATAAAAAGAATGGAAGGTTTCAAGTTAGGTGTGTCTAATTATTTAGGCTATTTTATCCATTAACTCAAAACCAAATTTATTTAATATATCCTAATTGGAAATTAATAAATCCATTAGTAAATTCATATGGGTATGAATAAAATCTGCCTAAACTAATTAGGCGTGCAGTTTTTGCCTAAAAAGAATATTAATTTTAAAATATTTCAAACCCTGATAAGTTAATAACAACAATTATCAAGAATCATCACTCAAATAAAATTTTATTAAATTAAAATTTCAGTAGCTAACTAACACAGGCTAACTCGCCGCCTCGGCCTCACCGCGGTGACAGCTCGCGACTGCGTCCCTGTTGTCCGTCTGCTCTGCTCCTCACCAAGGTTGAATTCAACGACCCAGCCAAAAATATAATATTTTAAAGCAAAAGCAGCGCATCTTTGAATTTTCAACTGCATTTCCAAAAGCAAGATAGTAGAAAAAATGAAAAAAAGGAATAAAATAGTGAAAAATGAGATGGTACTGTTTTTTCTTGGCTCACACGGGTCCTCATGGCTGATGGATAATTTTCTCATGGAGATGTTGAAAGTCAAGTCTGCACCTTTTTTTTTTTCTCCTGCATTAATTATGCCCCAAATCGTCAAATTTTCAAATTTTGACCATTGCACTAATATGTTTTCTTCTGTATTTATTCTTCTTACGTCTGGGTTTTGCCTTCCTTTTTCCCCAAGAATCTTGTGTGTTCCAATAAAATTTGGCTACTTTGATTTTCTTGAGTTCATTTATCCCTTCAGCTTGCAATCCGGGAGCATATGAAATAATTTCAAGACCCCCTCTTTCGGTTCTTGAAAATATTTCTGTTTTGGTCTCATTAGCAGATTAGAATTGATTGCATCATAGTCTCATAGATATTACATGTGTGAACTCTGAAGTGGTTTCTCAAACTTATTGAATGATAGTAGAGGAAAAGATTAGTATTTGTCTGTAATTCCTCAGGAGAGAGAGAGAGATTGATAGAATTCCTGAGCTGTGAATAGAATTTGATAATTGGTGATGGATGGGTCAAATGGTGGTTCGAGTTCGCCTGCACCCTTTCTGTTGAAAACGTATGAGATGGTGGATGATCCTTTAACTAATGCAGTTGTGTCTTGGAATCGAACTGGGCATAGTTTCGTTGTCTGGAATCCACCGGAGTTTGCTAGAGATTTGCTGCCTAAATACTTCAAACACAACAACTTCTCCAGCTTCATCAGACAACTCAACACATATGTAAGCCTCTCATCATGCTAGTTAATCTCTTTGTATTGCTTGACTAGATCACTTTGTTTGATGCGTGTGTGCTGGTGTTGCGTTCTTGTTAGTCATGTGTTGTATGCTGTCCATCGATGATTGCAGATTGCTTTCATGCTCATCAGCCTATTATTATCTGAAGTGTTTGACTGATAAATAATGCACCTGAAAAATAGCATCATTGCAGTCTGCAATAGAGGAATTCATCTGGATTAGGAGAAGCTCTATTCTTAGTCATTGAGTTAGATCCTCTAGTTGTTTGAGAATTGAGATGATCTAACATGATTTTCTTTCTATGTGTAGGGTTTTAGAAAGGTTGATCCTGAGCAATGGGAGTTTGCAAATGAAGAGTTTATTCGGGGACAACGACATCTGCTGAAGAACATTCACAGGCGAAAGCCTATCCACAGCCATTCGGGGCCTGGGAATGCAGCTCCATTCACGGACTCAGAAAGGGAGGAGTTTGAGAAGGAGATTGAAAAGCTGAAACAGGAAAAAGTCTCTCTCCAGACAGAGGTGGAGAGGTATAAACAGGAGAACAGAGGGTATGAACATGAACTGAGATCTCTGGGGAGGACATTGCAGAACATTGACCAGAGGCAGAGGCAGCTGGTGGTTAACTTGGCTCAGTTGTTGCAGAGCCCCGGATATGGCTCAAGTCTGATGGACCAGTCCGAATCTCCCAACAAGAAGAGGAGGCTATTGGCTCTGCACTACTTAAAAGATGAAGCCAACATTCTGAGTGAGAACCAGAGGATGAATATGATGATCAAAGAGGATTCAAACGCTTCATCTCTTCCATTGGTAGACCTCGAAGAAGTTGAAAAGCTGGATACATCTCTCACTTTCTGGGAGAAATTCCTTCATGGGATGGACCAAATCCCCTCAGAAAATGCACTTTCTTCTAGTGTGCCTTTGCTGGCTGCTCGAGTAACAGGTGCAGAATCTCCAGCATCACCCGGAGATTCTGACTTCAATATCCCTCCTTGCACAAATGAATGCCTCATGTCAGGATCACCTTCACAAGACTGCCGTTCCTCACCAGAGCTGGCTGCATCTTCTACTTATGTTGACAGCTTGCCAATATCATCCATCCGCATTGATCCTGACTATAGGCGTAGACCATCAAGAGTTGATATGAACATAAGTCCTGCCAAAAGCCCAGATGCTAGGTCAGCTAAGGATCAAGAACAGACCGGATCAGCCTTTCAACCTGTACCAGCAAATGATGTGTTTTGGCAGCAGTTTCTGACTGAGGCTCCTGCTTCGGCTGTGATGCAGGGAGTGCAGGCAGACAGAAGTGAGGCGTATGATACGAGTAGATTTTCAGATGAACACAAGCCTTGGTGGATAGTAGATAGTCTTGGCCAACACATGGGACATCTCCCTCAAGTTGAGAGGACCTGATACGCCTCCCACATTTGGTTTCTTGGTCCAAGGTGTCCTTGGCTTGTGACACACATTTTAGTCATATTTAGTTTTTGAAGATATGCTTATACTAGATTTTCCATGTTTTGCCTATTTTCTTTTACTTTCTGTATCATGAGACTGATATAGTAGATCTTTTGTGCATTATTTGATGAGTATATGTATGTATATATTGATCATCGTCCACTGACTCTCTCCCTCTCTCTCTCATCAAATCATAGTTATTGAATTTAGCTTTCTTTTTATTTTTTATGTTTTTAGATATAGCAAAAATTACTTTTTTAAGACCAAATGATCAAAGAACGAGAAGTTTGGTGGCCAAAATCCCATCATGCAAACAGCAAACTAAATCTCTTCATCACAATATAGTCACATCTAATACCCTAGAAAAAACAAAAAGTAAAACAATTTAGGTATTGCACATGATTTTTAGGGGGAAAAAAAGAATCGAATTGAATATTTATCTACTTCTAGAAAAAGTGTTGAAGAAATCGGAAGTCCAAAAACTTCTCAAAATAGTGTGTATGAGCAAATTTAGCTGCCACTTGTAAGAATGTTGAGATATAAAAATATCCGACATTCACATCGGATTTTCATGAACGATATATATATATATATATATTTTTTTTGTATCTTATTTTTGAAAAAATAAAATTGATTATTTACTTGCTTCTAAAATAAGCGTGGAACAATTATTTATTTATTTTTTTAAGTCCAAAAACTTCTCAAAAAAGTGTCGAGAGCAGTAATGGGTGGACTCACAGGCGGACTTTCAATAGATTAATTCAAAAAGATGGAGTAGATTTGATATCGAAGGAGTTAAATTCATGAACCTGTCGTGATTTCGTGATCGAAATCTGTATATCTTTTTTATATTCCAAATTGGCAGATATTTTTTTTTTGAGGAAGAAATTGGTAATAGAAGTAATTGAGAATTTCGTAGACTTGAAACAAACGGTATATTACCGGAAAAAGTTGAGCAGTTTAACTGCCGACAGCTATTCATCAACCGACCAACACATTTCACCTAATCCGGAAAGCGAAGCCACAGATCCAACAGATCCTTCAAAGTCATTCCCTCTTTAGCTACGCACGCATATCGGAAAGATCCAGTAACCGAATAATACGGGTCAGTTTTCGATCTGGCGTTATAAACTTTGTATGCTTCTCAATCTTTTATCTTCAGTCCATATTTACGTCATTAGTTATGGGATTGAATTTGTTTTGAAGTTAGCACATATGTGAATTTTGGTTAGTTTTTGCTTTGGGTTTATGCAAGAAAGTTGAGTCCTTCTACATATGCGGTACTTGGTGTGATGATTGACTAGAGTTTGAGTTTCTGGGATTCTTCTCCTAATTATGCGGTAAAAAAGATCTGAGAGGTTTCTGTGTACTGTTTTTGCAGTTTTCTTGAGCCGCCTGCAGAGGGGTTCTTGAATGACGTTTCTGAACTTGTTCGGATTGAGCTTTAGTTAATTCCTTTGTGGCTTGTTAGTTCTGAGGTTTACAGCATTACTTTATTAGGTTGTCGAAGAAGTGAGAAGAATAGCATATTTGGGGAGGCGTTATATGGCGTAGTGTTCCGTATTTAAATGGCATTCAAAGAATGTGGTGAAGGCAATGGTAGAAAGCAATCCGAAGAGTGTTGAGGAAGGCAGAAGTGATGAGTTAAAGAACAATAATAGTAGAGGAATCAAGCGGGAGCCTTCCTTCTCGGGTTGGTGTGATGAAGATGGAATCCCGCAATTGCAAAATGAGGACCTAATTGAAGAAGACTTTGATTTTATGCCTTTGGTTCACCCACAAGCATCAGAAGAAGGAGCTTTAGACAGAGAGAGACCCTATTCTAGTGATTATCGCCATAGAATGGAACACAGTGGAGGCAGTGATGATGCTTCTTCCACTAATGGCTTGAGAAATCAAAATGCATATGTGCCATTTGACATTGAAAATGGGCATGATGCTGAAAGATATACCAGTAGGACAAAGGGCCTTAATCATGTTGATTACAATGGCACACCTAGGAAAAAGGGGGAGAACCCTGTTTCTGTTGCTGACGTGCTCAAGACATTGTTCTTTATACTTGTTTGGTACACATTCAGTACGTTCCTGACACTGTAAGGGCTTTCTTTCTTGATTTCTATAGATTTCTTATTGCCTGGTGGTAGCGTCTAAAGAATGTGTTTTTGCCTTATTTGTATTTATTATCTGTTCTTTCTTCTACTGGAACAGGTACAATAAAACTTTATTAGGGGATGATATGGGGAAATTCCCAGGCCCGCTATTAATGAATACCATCCACTTTTCCATGCAAGCTGTTCTCTCTAAGGGCATTACATGGTTTTGGTCTGACAGATTTCATTCTTCTACTATGTCATGGAAGGATTACTTTGTGCGAGGTAGGGAATAATCATCCACTCAATTTTTGTTTTTTGTATCTACAAATTGCATGACTTCCACATGATTTGTAGTTAAGTTCCACTCATATTTCCTGATCACATCTCCAATAAAAACATGTCATAATTTCAATAAATACATAATGTGGGAAGCTGCCAATCTTAGAGGTTTTATTTTGATTCTGAAGATAGTGTTGTAAGAGGTATCTTTCTGGTAATTTTATGTTCTGTCTTCTCCTTAGTGTGGAAACTAATTAATTACTAAATGATAAATTAAAAGAAAGAACAGGGGTGGGGACTTGAACTAAAATCTTTGAATCAGTAAATTCTCAATTCTGTTTTACAAGTAAATATTGGGTTCCCCTGTGGCAGAATCCATATTTTGTTTTACAGATATCTAAATAGACAGTTTGATAGATACATAATAGTTAGATAATATGTGTAAGCTTGAATGCAATTAGTTGAGAAAATCAATCAAGTCCATTAAAGGCTTATATTCTCATCAGCAGGACCATTAACTGCTATTCCATAATCTTGATGCCATTATTTGTTTCAAAAGTTCTGGAATGGGTTTACTAGATGGGGCTGCTAAGTGAGTTTGCGTTACAAAGTCTTATTGAACGTAGCCCTACCTTTCCATGAATGAGCAATGAAGCACTTTTGCTGATGGAATAGCATCTTAATCTCACTGAGTGAGCAGTATAAACTAATTAAATTTGGGATTCTTGGTTCTATATGAGGTAAAGATGCTTCATACTGATGATGTTTTAATGTAGTTTCTTCCCTCATAGCTGGAGGTTGTCTTTCTTCCTGGGTGGTGTTCTCTGAATGACTAGGTCTATTGTTTACAAAATCAACAATTTTGAGTTATCATCCTTTTTTCTCTTGAAACTTGCTAGAATAATTAACTTCTCTGACAACTAATGCTACAGATGGCCTTTCCTTTCACAGTTGTACCGACAGCTCTCAGCACTGCAATGGATGTAAATCTAAGTAACCTATCACTGGTTTTCATCTCCGTTACATTTGCCACAATGGTTAGTCATCCTTCTCTATCAAATTGATTAGTTATGTTAATTTTCAAGGACCATATTACTGCTTCAAAACTCTGAGTTTATGTGGACTTGGTCTATGGTGTTTGAGCATTTCTTCTCATGGGTCCTGTTCATATCTCATCAAGTGTGCAGGTAACTCATTTAAAAGAAAAAAGGAAGATGGATAGCCAATAATGAATTCATTATAATAGTAAAATTTGTACGCACTTGAAGAGCACCGAAACCAATTTGAGATTCTGTTAATTATTCAGCTATTCATAGAATGTCATACTAACTCATAAACAAGATCGAATGGTGTACTGATGTAGCCTGAAACTTGATTGCTTTGTTGAGATGACCACACCATAAGACCTGTGGCAATCATGTGTGGGATACATGGTTATACAGATACAATATAGGTACAAAAAGACCTAAAACTCAAAAAAACGAGCTATACTGCATGATCAGTAAAGTAGCAAGTGAAGAACAATTAAGGTAGCGAGAATTGGCAGTTCCTACGTGCCTTTCAGGATTCCAAAGTTTTCTGCATTTTGCTTACATAAGTTACTGGTGTGGGTACCTTTAGCTTTTCATATAAGGCTGTATATGGTTCACTTTAAACTCAGAAACATACATAAACATAATGTTCCCTTCACTTGTCATGGAGTGACTTGTTAGTATGCTTAAATAACAAAGTTATTATTTTCTTGTTTGCAGTGTAAATCTGCAGCGCCAATTTTTCTCCTTCTTTTTGCCTTTGCCTTCAGGTATTTCTCCATGAAGTGGACTGTTCGTCTTACATCACCATCTACCATAAGCTTTTCTAAAAAAAAAAGTGTTTTGAAATTAATTGGATCTTCTCTCTCTTTCTCTGAAACACAATTAGGTTCTATCTTCTTGTGAATTATATGCAATTTCCTCCAGTTTCCAAAAATTTGCTGTTATGAAACTGACATAGTGTTATAATTAATATTAGGGACTTAAATTGCAGAATTTTGAAAAGTTGATTTTGAATGTTTAGACAAGCTTATTTAAAAGCTTGCTTAAAGTTTTCTATACAGAGTGAATATTCAATTCTATCTACATTGAGATTGTAATAATGAAATATAACTTTTTCCATCGCTTATCATATTTTTGGCTGTAAACTGCATATATGATATAACATAATATATTGAATGGACTTTTGACTAAATAAGTTGTTTTCTCAAGATTGGAGTCACCAAGTTTTAAGCTGCTTGGTATCATCATTGTCATTTCCGTGGGGATACTGTTTACAGGTAAGATGATTCAATAGTACATCCGTCTTTTCGCAACTTTATGTCTTGGTGGGAAGATTGTTAGTTAATTAGGTGATACAGACCCGAATGCATGTTTAGGCTTGAATACCATCACATGTCAAGTGACTGTGGTGCTAATTATATTTACTAGTTTGGAATATAAGATTTACACTTCTCCTACTAGTTTGATATTTGAGTCTGATTTACTATATAAGAACAGCAATGACCAGCTTCGGATGAATACCCTGTTACTTCTGAATCGAAAGTATTGCAATCAATATTATCTCTACTTTATATATTTACTAGTTTGGAATATAGATTTACACTTTTCCTACTAGTTTGATGTTTTAGTCTGATTTACTTTATACGAACAGCAATGACCAGCTTCGGATGAATACCCTGCTACTTCTGAATAGAAAGTATTACCGTTAATATTATCTCAACTTTAATCATTTATTGTTCTCTCTGACCTCCTTTTACTGTAATGCAGTTGCCAAAGAAGCAGAATTTGAATTTTGGGGTTTCATATTTGTTATGCTTGCTGCTGTCATGTCTGGGTTTCGGTGGACAATGACACAAATTCTTCTCCAGGTAAAAGCTGTGTTATCGGTTATACCTTACTCACCTAATTGATTCAGTTTTGGTGTCTGAATAAATTTTGTTCTTGTTTCTGTTATATTGTCTATATATGCTCTCATGGAGTTCTTTTTGTCTTTCATTTCTGATGATTGGCCCTTGCTGATATCAAAACCGGAATGAAGAAAGAAGCTTATGGTAAGTGGTCATATAACACATGCAATCTTTAGCAAGAGTTACCGAGTCTTACATGCACACATTTGTGCTTGCATGCTTTAGGAATAAGTGAATCCTGAAGACTTTAATTTCTAACCAGTATTTGCGCTCGGACAAATTAGAGCACTTTTGATTTCTCAAACTTTTCAGTTTTGCAAGCAAAGTAGTATTCATATAGAAATACTGCACTTCTTCTCCTATTCTGGTCTACATGTGCTCATTCCTTTGTCCAACTGTGAAGCCCTTGAGCTAATTCCTTAACAAAGTCGTATCTTATATGTTGCTTCACTTTATGTTTGACTGAACAATTAATAGTTCTTGATTCTAAGAGGTTTGCTGTAGATCTTACAATGGGATGTAGTGCCTAACATTTTATGATTGATTATCGGAGGAGTTTTGACATTTTTACTTATGATTAAATGGTCATTGATTGGTCATTAAAATCTGGTTGAAGTCTGTTTTAACATGTTTTTGGACACATAGCACATGCTAAGTTAATCGTGATGCTCAATCAGAATGTTAATACAATATTGATAGTTTATCTTTGAAAACTTGTATGTCGTCTACTTTGATGTGCGATGTTGTACCACCTTTACTATGAGGTTTTATGACACTTCTGCCCCTTTTTCAGGTCTTAAAAATCCTCTTACTTTGATGAGCTATGTGACCCCAATAATGGCAATCGCAACTGGTCTCCTTTCTCTAATATTGGAACCATGGCATGAATTTGGAAAGAGCGATTACTTTAACAGCTCAGGGCATATTCTGAGAAGTAGTTTGCTGATGTTGTTCGGTGGCACTCTGGCTTTCTTCATGGTAAAATCTCAATAAATTGGATATGGTTGATGGCATACTTACCCATCAATTTTATCTTATCCATAAATTCTTCTCTTCTGTAAACCATCCAAATGGATACTCCAAGTCACTGCTCATTCAATAAAAAACCTCATTCTCTAAATCGGTATTAGCAACAGGTTTCCATTCTCCTCGTCTTTTCTAAAGTTGTAGGACAAAGAGCATGTTGTGAACAATTACTAAACATCAATTACTTGTGTTTCACATTCTCCAGTCTTTGGATCTCTTTTTCTTTCTTTCTTTTTTTTTTCTTTTTTCCTGACACTTGCTTGACAATACTGCAGGTATTAACTGAATATGTTCTTGTGTCTGTAACAAGCGCAGTCACAGTGACTATAGCAGGGGTTGTGAAGGAAGCTGTCACTATTTTGGTATAAGAATTTACCTTAAGATTAATATCCTATGCGTAAATAAGTTAAAGCTTTACTTTGAAGAGAAAAAAAAACTAGATATCAGTTAGGCTTAAAAGCCATCCACTGATGTAGTTGACCAACATGATTTTATTGGAATCATTCTTTAGTTATTTGGAGTTCTGTATCTCAAAAAATGCTAGAATAATTTTTTAAACTCTACTTTTCCTGTTACAGATTAGGAATCTTCGGTTTCAATAATTTCTTTACTTTTCTCAACCGATTATGAGACATTGATATATTATCAGGTGGCTGTGTTGTATTTCCATGACAAGTTCACCTGGATGAAAGGGGTTGGTCTTTTGACGATAATGTTCGGTGTCAGTTTATTTAACTGGTACAAGTAAGTAATCATGACTCAACCTTGCTATTTTCCCAATTCCTGCTCTAGCCCATCTGCATTTACACTTCCCTGTTCTGAATGATTTTCCTCCTCTAAATTCGACTGTTATTATATTTGTTTCAACTGTTTGTTGATCCATGGAAGACATTGTCCTGTTGACAAATAAAATGTTCGCTTAATTTAGTAAACGTCTGAGTTATCTTTTTACTTAGCTGAAAGTTATGATTGCTGACATAATTAACACCTTTATTGTCTTTGAACTATATATCAGGGAAATGACCAGTAATATTTGAAAACCCTATTTTAAAGATTCATGGCTAGTACTGCTGATTAGCTTGTGGGAGGAATTTTTTTCTGACATATGGCCATTGTACTGCTAGTTAACTATTGGAACTGATTCAATCACTCCTCTAAATACCCCTTGTGATTCTCATAATACATTAGGATAAACTATGTATAATGATTTTCTTAGATTCCTTAGATTTTGATAATAGTGAGAAATTAATGTTGAAATGCAATCTAGAATTAATATTGTTGATCACTTAAACATATTATTGGACTTTAACCTGTCTTTATAAAGTTTGTGTTTCATTTGTCAACAAGAAACTAAGACTGTTCATGAGACATTTATGTAACTATTTAAATTTCTTATTTCTTTTGCCTATCAGGTATGACAAGTTACAGAAAGGTGAGATGTCGTCTAGTGAGTCACCAACAGATAATGCAGCTTCTAAATACGTCATCCTCGATGAGATGGATGAAGAAGAAGACAGCCCCTTAAATCCAACTCAATGAACTCAAGTAAGCTCTATACTGATTTATCAGTTAAGTATTTCCATGGTCATCCATTAGGTGTTATGCTTTGTATTCCTTCTCTTTCCGTGAGGCTTTGAGCATGTTTTCTGTAAAACCCATAGGAATAGTCCTTGATTATTTTTAGCATGTCACCTTTAACGTGCGGTTGAATCTGTCAAAGCTAGTCTATACTTTCAATATATGAAATACTCTTGGGTCCATTAGATTGGTGACTGGAATGCTGTCTTCTTCCTCAATGATCATGCGGATTTTTGTTCTAGGAATGTTAGCTTCCTTATACGAACGGAACGGGTCTCGTCGGCTGAACGAATGATGGCCTCCTGGTTTGAGCCTCGAACTTTCTAGGAAGGATTTGGATGTTTGGTGGCTCTCTCAGTTCTCATGAGAAGCTTCTCTGTGTCAACTTTGTGGTGCAAAAAAAATATAATTTTTTTTTGGCTGCATCATATTTTCTTACCACATTTAGCATAAGGCCGTTCAAAATAATTTTCATGGGAGAGTATCAGAGTATATTCGTTGTATTTTTGTTCATCTTCAACATGATTGGTTGTATTGAATCCTTTGTACCTATGGCTATTGATCACTTTTTTCTTGATTTGGTAAGGAATCTGTTCAAGATTCTGATCGAATATGGATGTGTCTTCCTATTTTCCTTGATTTTGTTTGCAGGGGTGAGGAAAGGGTTAAGCCCTTGTCCTAATTAAGGAGACCAGGTCCTAGCTAGGCACCTCTCAAAACAAAAAATAAAAAAAATTGTGACCCTTACAATAAAAAGTAAAAGTGATGATACGCAAAAATTTGAATAATTTAAAGGTAGTGATTATTTTAATCATGTATCATCTCTGGAGGTTTTGAACCTTACCAGTCGTCGTCTCTGATTCTTCTTTATTGACCAAAACGTAGCAACGAAAATTCTGAACAGTCCAAGAAAAAATGTTCACGAAGAAGAAAATTCGAACTCTCCCATTTATATAACAACGATGGCTCCACTGTTTCGTAGTCATTTAAAAAAACTATCCAAACGGCAAAAAAAATGTTGACACCAATGGATCATCTATTCTACATTTCAGTGGCAATTCCATTCGCCGTCATAGCATTGATATATGCATGGAAGTTGTTGAATTGGGCTTGGCTTCGGCCGAAGAAGCTGGAAAAATCCCTCAGGCAGCAGGGTTTCAATGGGAATTCTTACAAATTTCTGGTTGGAGACTTGAAAGAAATCATGATGCTGGAGAAAGAGTCCTTGTCCAAGCCCATCAGTTTCTCCGATGATTTCGTGCCTCGAATCATGCCCTTTGTCCACAAAACCCTCACTGACTACGGTACGTGTGCCCATTTCATGGTGTTATTACTGTACCTGTTGAAATACATTTCAATTATACTTATGTATGATGATCTAAATGTAAGATTAGTATAATGGACACATATTAACTTGCTCACACAAGTGTATATGTTTCCACGTGCATGCATGTATGTGCTGCTAAATCTGTCTCATCTTTGAGAGAGACAATACATTAGTTCCTTGAAATCATGGGAATGTTGTTACAATTCCAGGTAAGAACTCTCTCGTCTGGTTTGGCACTGATCCGGCTGTCTTCATCTGGGATCTTGACAAGATAAGAGAGATTTTGTCGAAAAGCTTCGTGTTCCAGAAGCCGAGCAATCCAGTAGGCGAAGTGTTGGCGAAAGGATTAGTTAGCTATGAAACCGATAAATGGGCTAAACACAGAAGATTGATCAACCCTGCATTTCAGCTGGACAAAATAAAGGTAAAGAAAAAAAAAAAAACCAAAACAATGGTTGCCAATCATCAACAATTTCTTGAAATAACATTGGTGAAACTATTAATGCGCGCAGCAAATGACCCCATCATTTTACATGAGCTGTTGCGACATGTTGAGGGAATGGGAAAAGGTTGTACCAAGTGAAGAATCAGATTCAGTTGAAATAGATGTGTGGCCTTATCTGCAAACCTTAACAGGCGATGCCATTTCACGCACTGCATTTGGAAGTAATTATGTGGAAGGAAGGAAGATATTTGAGCTTCAAAAGGAGCTAGCAGCCCTTCTCGCCAAGGCAGCGCCCTCATTCATAATCCCGGGACTCAGGTACACGAATAATCACCACTTGGTTCTGGCATGGTTTCATTGATCTCATCAATTCTCAATCAATGCATTCTGCAGGTATTTGCCAACAAGGACAAATAGAAGGATCAACAGTATCCGGAGGGAAGTGGAATCACTCTTGCTTGCTTTGATTGACAAAAGAATGAAGGCCATTGAAGCAGGGGAAGCCATGACTGATAACTTACTGGATACACTCCTAGAATCCAACTTCAAGGAAATGCAGCAAAAAGGTAACAAGTTTGGGATGAGCGTGCAGGATGTGGTTGAAGAGTGCAAGCTTTTTTACCTTGCTGGGCAGGAGACAACCTCGTCCTTGCTCGTGTGGACGATGATTCTGTTGAGCAAGCACTCGGATTGGCAGGCACGTGCAAGAGAGGAGATTCAGCAAGCCTTTGGAGATGCACCGCCAGATTTCCAGGGGCTAAATAGCCTCAAAACTGTGAGTCCCATTTGCATTAGTTATAGTATTTTTCATGTTTCCTAAACTTGAAAAAATGTTGCAGGTGACGATGATTCTGCACGAGGTTCTAAGGCTGTATCCACCAGTGTTCATGCTGAGTCGAAAAACACAGAAAGAAACTGCAATCGGGAACATGAGTGTACCTGCTGGAGTGAGCATGATATTCCCTTCACTTCAAATACACCACGACAGCAACGTGTGGGGTGAGGATGCCAAAGAGTTTAAACCGGAGAGATTCAGTGAGGGAGTTGGGAAGGCAAAGCTGTCGTACTTCCCATTTGGGTGGGGGCCTCGGATGTGTATTGGACAAAGCTTTGCGATGTTAGAAGCCAAAATGGGTGTAGCCATGATTCTGCAGCGTTATTCGTTTCACCTCTCTCCCTCTTACTCTCATGCTCCTACTGCACTCGTGTTTCTGCAGCCCCAGCACGGTGCTCACTTAGTTTTGCGCAAATTATAGCCTTCTTTGATTTCAATTTTATTGTTATATAAATAAATAATTATAGTTTCTTAATATGATAGTAATAACTATTGCAAATACAAAAGTGAGATCAAAGATTTCATCTGCAAGAATAAATCAAAGAAAGAAACAGAAAAAAAGTCAGTAGCAAGAGCAAGATATTATAGAGTTGGGTGGCGCTATTTTGCGCTGCTTATCTCTTGCAAAAGTCATTGAGAATTTTGAAGTGAGCCAAGAAAGATGGAAAAGCGTCTGAGGGAACAAGGATTCAATGGCAACAGCGCTACACGTTAACGATCCGCGACTTCAAATAAATAGCAGGCAGCAAACTAGTTTTAAAATGATAATTAATATATTTTTTTATAATTAGAATACATTTATTTAAACTCACATGTATAGATTTTTTTTTTGGAAAAATCTCGAATTCATAACCTCTAAATCATAAAATAAGACTTTTGGTCCCAGTTTATGAGAGTAACGAGTATATGTTTGTTTGTTCAATAAACTTGCACTTATCTAAGCTGATGATTACGTGTCAGCTTGGTTTGTTAAATCTCGTTCAGATACTTAGTGTCAAATATACTTAGAGATAGTATTCAGTACTAGAACACTAAAGTGTTGAGTTTTAAAAATGTAAGTATGCTAACAAACAAATAGAAAAAGCAATAAATGACAAACAAATTTATAGTGGTTCGGACTAAACCGTCCTACGTCCACTCTTCAGACACTCGGTCTGGTAATCCACTAAACTTAGAACTTTACAGGTGCTCTTACGATCTATAGTTTGTCGGTGAATGCCTCGTCCACCGATCCACAAGCGCACGTGTCTGGTCCTTTCTTGGTTCTTCGCTTCGCAGCTGCTTAGAGTGTGAGTGCACTACTCAGCCTCCTCGTAACCGGGATGAGGTGTTTATAGTTCCCCCTTGAACTATCTCCTCGGCGGCAGGTTGCTCGTGAGAGTCAGAGTACAAGATGTACTTGACTGTTGTAGTCTTTCTTGGAGAGAAGGACTACCAAGATATAACTCAAGAACACTGAGGTTCTGAGTCTCGTGTTTACTCAGGTGACACACAAAAAAGCTTAAAGAAGCCTCGAAAGTAAGCTTAGATGATTCGCGTACACTGTATCTATAAGACTTGATTTTTGTTTCGGTGTTGGTTTGCAGATCGTAACCTTCTTATATTGATTTATCCGGTCTTTATAGCCGTGAGGTTGATGGTTTGAAATAAATGTCCGTTAGAGACAAAATGGAAGATATCCAGTCAAATGTCTCCATTAGCTGCTGCGCTGGGCGGGTAGGTGGTGCTTTTTCAGAAGTTCTGCGCCTGCTCCGCCTTTTTCTAACTTAGACAGCGACGGTTCGTCTTTTCGTCAGAACGACAGCATTCACCAGTTTGAGGAATTCTGGACTGGTTGTCCTAGGTAACAAAACTTGGTATTTCATGCTTGCAGACTTTAAGTGATGGAGCCCAAGGTGCAGTTTGAGAGCAAGATCCAGTCCATATTTCTAGTGGACCTATGACGAGAGCTAGTGCCAATAAGCTAATAGATGAATTGCAGTTGCTGATTAAAGAGATTTGGGCTCAAGAGTTATTCAAGAAGCCCATCAGAGTTAAAAATCAAATTGGGCCAAGATGGATTAATTTAATTATGACATATGGGCTTAATTGATTTGATTTAGGCTTAGTATGGTTTTAATTTGGAATTTTTCAAATTATTAGACTTTATGTACTTTTTAGATGTTATTTTCAAGATATACATGTTGTATATCTTGAAATATTTGATATGCTTTTCAGATTTATTTTCTAGTTAGATTAGGATTAGAGATTTCGTTTTTCAACCTATAAATAGGGCTGCTTATTTTCGAAATAAACTCAGTTTTCAGTTTAATAATATTCGTCACTTTAATTCTCCAATTATCTGGAAGCTCAAGAATTTTTGTGGATTACCTTGAAATTCGAATGGACTTATCAGTCGAACTTACACATTCGATTATGGTGTCTTCTATGGTTCTGCATCAATAGTTCTTCAACTTCTTGGAGCGTATATGAGATTCGTCTGGAATACGTCATTTGAAGGGTTGAATTAAGGTTGTTGAACATCCATCCTATCGTCATTTTTCATTCCAGTTTTATTTGAGTCGTTTCCGCGTCGTGTCAACTCGTGTACCTGTAGGGATTTCATGGCGAACCGAATTGCCAAATCCAAATAAGCCGGACCGTTCATAGATGTTGAGAGCAATTAAACAATTCAATAAACTTAGCATGATCCTATGAATTAAATGTAGTGGATATCGAGTTTACCTTAACTCTGTAGTGTTAGATTCGATCTTTCGCATTTGAATTCCAATCCCTTGATTCAACCACGTGATTTAATTAAATCTGCGGAAATAGAAATTAGCAATAGATCTAATCTCTAGATTTAATTAAACAAAAAAGAAAAGAAGAGAGAATCTGTTCTCAAGATTAGATCTTCAGATCTGTATCCCAATGTTGTTCAATCCTACTACTGGTGATGATTCCACAGGACTGTGAATTGTGTAAGCCAAAGTCGAATTTCTTCGTCTCCCAGACACAACATGCGCCGTCCACCTCTCTCTCTATCTAGAGTTTCAAACTGGTTTGAATTGTGATCTCAGGGTTTGTGAGAGAGAACTGTCTATTTATAAACCTAGGATTTTAACCCTAATGGGCTACTGTTCCTCTTTTCAGCATATTTAATTGGGCCAGACCTAGGACCTAATGCAAATAATAAAGTGGACCTATGAATTAATTAATTCTCATGTCCACAACACAGAATACAATTAATTAATTAATATTAATTCTTTTTCACCACAGAATTAATACAGACCTACCCCTTTATTACCACGTTATGAGAACGAGCTGCATTTACTTGAGAATCCCCATTTTTAAGGTTAGTGAGCATTCATTAATTTATTGGAGTTTCTCACAAGCTACCACAATTAATTAATTTCTTATTTCCTGAGCAGCACCACTCAAACTTTATCACTCGTGCTTGAACTTAATCAACATGCAGGATTTAGCACGATAAATGTTATTGAGCTCCTCAGGGAATTTTCCCATCCTATTACTCAGATATGGTTACCTAGCTCCAGTCTCAAGCTGTAATACACGAATTACTGTTACCCAAGATGCGGGTATACGAGCACGTTACTGATAAGCTCATATTTATACTCACTTATCTATATTTTTCTCCATTGTTTCAAGTGTTTTACATTATGTTTTTACTTATTTTTGTGCATGAGTCTACTTTAGAGGGTGTTATGCCTTTGATGGGTGAATTTTGCAGGTTTTAGGCCAAATTCATTGGAAACCCGTACCGAAAGCAGATGATGTTCAAAGGAACAGTCACGACTTCTTCCACAGATGAAATCTGAGCTAATGAAGCACATGGATGGAAAGATCTTTGAATTAGCTTTCCAACGCAACTGGAATTGGGTCAATCGGAGTTCGGGAGAGGAAGTTATGGCCAAAACCGTGAGACTGCGCAGGCAGATGCATCCGTGTCGAGAGACAGGATTTCTGTCGACTGACAGGATTCCTGTCGATCGAAACAGAGGCCAAAATTTCAGAAACGTCACAAATTCAGCCCGGATTTTGATCTTGAAGGTTGTGTCGATCGAAATTCCCTCTGTCGAGCGACACAGAAGCCCGAAAAAGCTATTTTGGGCCTGTGTTTGGCAGTTTTTGCTATTTTGACACAATACTCAAATTAGGTCTTTTTCCCCCTCTATAAATATGAACTCTTAGGCACGAAATTACATCTTCTTTTCTCTATTTTGCTGAATACATTGGAGTTTTTCAAGACATTGAAGGTTCCTATTTTATTTGTAAGTCAATTAATTAAATGTTTCTTTATTTTCTAGTCATGTTTTGTGGCTAGAACCCTAAACAGGTTCTAGGGTTATGATTTCTTTTCTGATGCATGTTTAATTGATATCAACTCATATAGCATGGATTAATTCTCTGATTTAATTTTATAATCTAGATTAAAAGAAGGACCGAGAGGTGAATTGAGATCTAGGTTTATAGTTAATAATTGATGGATCGAGAGATGAAAATTGTTAACAGGAAGAGAGAATTAATTGTGTTTGTTTTCTGTCTCAAAAGGAAGAAACCTACATAGGAATAATTAGATAATTATTGAGATTAATTTATTTGGTGTTCTTGAGACCGAGAGGAGATAGTCACTAATTAATAATCTAGGATTTAATTGCCTGACCAAGGAATTTAATCCACAAAAATCTATGCTTTCCCCATTGCTGAGTTGATTGATATTGCATGTTGATGATTAGATTATCTGCCCTAGGATCTGTGCTTTCCTTTAATTGTTTTAAAAACCCTTTATTTTCGCATTGTCATCTTTAATTTCTAAACAAAACCCCAGTTTTCTATTTCCTCAAACATCTATGTTCTAAAAACTATGACTAGTACTTTAGGTTTTTCATTGCACATTCCCTGTGGGATCGACCACCCTTGGGTGTAAAAATATTATTTGCTTAACCGCTTTACTGCAGTTATCAAATTGGCGCCGTTGCCGGGGAATTGTCAGATTAATCTAACTATTAGTTTATTTTTAGTTCTGATGGATTGAGGCTGTAATTTTATTTTAATTTCGTTTTTGGTTTGTTGATTTTGGTTTTTGGTGTTTGATTTTCGTGTTTTCCCTGTTCAGTTTTTTTTCTAGTTTTCGGCCTCTGTTTCGACCGACAGACTTCCTGTCGACCGAAACAGAAGCAGGAACCTTTGTGTCGATCGACAGGCCCTCTGTCGATCGACACTGCTTCTGATTTTCAAGTTTTTGCTGTTTTGGTTGCAGGTTTATGAACACAAGGGCCCAAGGCAAGCCACTCGAGATTTTTGATCCAGAAATCGAGGCTACTGTCCGGAAGAGAAAAAGCAAGGAAAAACAAAGCACAAGCACAGTCATGGATGATATGCCACCTTTGGAGGATCCCGACACACAGCTCATCACTCAAGAGAGTGCCACATTACTTGTCCAAGAAGTCACTCAGATGAAGGACATCATCAAGCAGCTCATGGCAGAAAGGGAAGCTGACAGGCGTGAGGCCGAAAGAAGAGAGAGAGAAAGGCGCCGCCCAGACGATTCCGACGATGAGGACCCCAATGCAATGGCCAAGAAGTACAGACCACAGCCCGGGAATGAGGGATTTGTTATTGGCATCGCCGCCAATAACTTTGAACTCAAGACCGGCTTGATTCAGACGGTTCAGCAGAACCAATTTGGGGGCCGAGCAGTGGAGGATCCGTACACCCACCTCAGGATGTTCGTGGAGGTGTGTGATACCATCAAGCAGAATGGAGTCTCTCAGGATGTGATCCGGCTTCGTCTGTTCCCCTTCTCACTTAGGGATCAGGCGCGAACGTGGTTCACCGCTTTGGACTGCACCAACATTCAGACATGGGCTGATCTCCGAACAGAGTTCCTCGGCGCATTCTTCCCACCGTCAGTGATTATTCAGAAAAAGATGGAGATCTTGCAGTTCCACCAGAGAATGGATGAGTCTATGTTCGAAGTTTGGAGAAGGTGGAATGAGTTGTTGAGGAGCTGCCCAGGCCATGGAGTTGATACTGAGGAGCAGGCTCATATCTTCTATAGAGGATTGACCGAGGAAAGCCAGAAGTCGGTGGACTATGCAGCTGGAGGTTCATTGATGAGCAAGTCACCAGAAAAGGCTCTGAAGCTGTTCAAAAAGATGTCCCTACATGATCAACAATGGGGGAATCCAAGGAGGCCACAAATCCGAGCTATCGAGGCAAAGGAGGATGACACATTGAAGAAAGAGGTTGAGAAGCTCAAGGGGAGGTTGAAAAACTAACAACTTCTGCTTCTGTTTCTGTTGCACAGGTTGACCCTATCGCCAACGTGAACTACATGAATCGTGGTGGCTACCAGAATCAGTACCGGCAAGGGGGATACCAATACTACCATCCTAGACCTCATCCAGGCTTCTCCTACTCTCAGCCTGAAGCTGCCGAACAACCACCTCCTGATTTTGATGTGCAAAATGGCGAGATTGTGGAGAAGAAGAAGGATAGCCTCGACGAAGTGCTGAAGAATTTCATCAAGGCTTCGGACCACAGAATGGGGAAAATTGAGAAAGAAGTGGAAGGAGTCCACTCCAAGATGGACATGTTTGACAAGCACGCCAAGATCCTTGAAACTCAAATGAGCCAAATTGCTACCACCATCGGGATACAACATACTCCAGGAAAGCTGCCCAGCACCACCGAGGCAAATCCCAAGAACCGGAAAGATTGCAAAGCTGTGAAGCTGAGGTCCGGAAATAGCTACAAAGGTCCGAGCATGCCCCAAAGCAAGTTTGGGGGGAGAAAAGAAGTAGACCCAGCAGAGCCGGCCTCTGTTTCGCTCGACAGGAATCCTGTCGATTGATTGTCGTAGTGGGGAGATCACGCTTCGAGCAAATGAGGAAAGGATCACATTCAAGCTCGACACAAGCCGGCAACAATCTGAATGCTTCAGAATCACATTCCGAGAGGAAGCAGCTGAGGAAGAAGAAGAAGCAAGTGAGGAGTTCAAAGAAGACCAAGCCGCTCAAAGATGGGAGCGAGGGAATGAGTCGGCAAAATTGTCAATTACACCGTCTCTTCCCGAGCTCACTGCTGTCATCCAAGATCGGTGGGTCTATATGGTGGATTCTCATGGGAGGCGAGTGCGAATTAGCCCGCCCTGGTTCTGAAAACAGGTATCGTCGAGCTACGACGTTAACCAAAGCACTTGTTGGGAGGTAACCCAACTGTTATTTGTTTTTATTTCAATTCCTTTCAAATTTCATAGTTGTTTATTTTCATTTTCTGCCTTTACTTTGTTATTGGTTTTGTTGTTCAATTTTGAAAAATAAAAAATAAAAAATAAAAAAATTGAGGCATGGCGCACGGAGAACTCTTAGTTCGACAGACACAGCAGTCGACAGAAGGCTCTGTGTCGATCGACACAGAGTGCCAGCAGCACCAAATCTTCGTCGCGCAGCGCTGAATTCCTCGGGTGGATAAAAACGTCGATGTCTGAGATCGACAGTCCGGTACAGTTCTGTTTCTTGTCTGATTTTCAAACTTTTTCTTACTCTCCGAGTTCGAAATAAGTTTGGGGGGATGTGGACAAGAAATTCGAACTTTCTATCCCTTTACTTGCTTTATTTTTTTTTTTGCATTTATTTGATTTGGTGTGTTTTAATTTTTGCTTTGGTGTGTTTTAATTTTTGCAAAAAAAAATAAAAAAAATATAGATAGTATGTGAGGAAAATCTTTAAGTAATTGAACCCTCTAGCATTATATGCAATGTTTGGAATCGATCTTTGATTAGTTGAATTGATTTCAATTGTGGTTGATTTGCCCATAAATGTAGAATACCGCATGATAGGGTCTAATTGAAACTTACACTTGCATGATGTTTGAGTAGATTGAAATTGACTAAGGAAGAAAATTTGAACCCAAGTGAGTTTTTGAGCCTTTATTTGTTCATGAGAGATTCGCATGTATGTTTTCGTTTCTCTAGAACTTGCTTTCGTTCTGTTTTGAGACTGCATAGTGTGCACAATGATAGAGAATGATCTTAGGCCATCTTTGTTAGCCAATTTATCCCAAACACTGTCCCTTATAATAAATTATCCTTAATCAGCCCCTTTGAGCCTTACTTCATTTTTTTTGTCTTGTCTATAAGATTTCTATGATAGTAAGAAGGTTTTTGTCTTGTCTATGAGACTGTGGGAAGAATAAGGGTGGAATATTTGAAAGTGGATAAGAAAACTTTATAATTGGTGTGCAAAGAAAGATAGCTCTAGAAACATGTCCTTATAAGCTCAAATGTTTAAACAGAAATTTGAAGAGCATAAAAGGGCTAGAAAAGAAAGAAAAAAAAAGAAGAGCCTTGGTTTGTGTTGAAAATATTAGGAGATGAGGTGGATGATGATAGATGGTGATTTTGATTTGTTGAGAGTGATCAACTCAATATTTTCTTTTTAGTCACTTGGCCATATTTCCCTACCTTATCACAAAAAGCCTACATTACAACCTAATCAAAGTCCTTTTTGATTCTTGAATTGTGTACACAAATGAGCAGTGGAGATTTTAGAACTCTTGCAAGCCTATGGTAGAAATTTCTTCATACATGTTGTGAGTGCTTTCATTTGAAACCCAAACACTTGTGTGATGAGCGATACACTTTCCCGTGAGTCTTCCGAAGTTGATGAATATCTTATCTCTTTCAATTGCTTGTGTGATGTGGATTGATGAACCTTGATTGTGATGAATCTTGTGAGGCATTGCACTTTCAACTGCTGGAGATTTCTTTCTTCTTTTCTTCGATTGAGGACAATCTAATATTCAAGTTTGGGGGGTTTGATAAGCTCATATTTATACTCACTTATCTATATTTTTCTCCATTGTTTCAAGTGTTTTACATTATGTTTTTACTTATTTTTGTGCATGAGTCTACTTTAGAGGGTGTTATGCCTTTGATGGGTGAATTTTGCAGGTTTTAGGCCAAATTCATTGGAAACCCGTACCGAAAGCAGATGATGTTCAAAGGAACAGTCACGACTTCTTCCACAGATGGAATTTGAGCTAATGAAGCACATGGATGGAAAGATCTTTGAATTATCTTTCCAACTCAACTGGAATCGGGTCAATCGGAGTTTGGGAGAGGAAGTTATGGCCAAAACCGTGAGACTGCGCAGGCAGATGCATCCGTGTCGAGAGACAGGATTTCTGTCGACCGACAGGATTCCTGTCGATCGAAATTTTTCCTGTCGATCGAAATAGAGGTCACAAATTCAGCCCGGATTTTGATCTTGAAGGTTGTGTCGATCGAAATTCCCTCTGTCGAGCGACACAGAAGCCCGAAAAAGCTATTTTGGGCCTGTTTTGGCAGTTTTTGCTATTTTGACACAATACTCAAATTAGGTCTTTTTCCCCCTCTATAAATATGAACTCTTAGGCACGAAATTACATCTTCTTTTCTCTATTTTGCTGAATACATTGGAGTTTTTCAAGACATTGAAGGTTCCTATTTTATTTGTAAGTCAATTAATTAAATGTTTCTTTATTTTCTAGTCATGTTTTGTGGCTAGAACCCTAAACAGGTTCTAGGGTTATGATTTCTTTTCTGATGCATGTTTAATTGATATCAACTCATATAGCATGGATTAATTCTCTGATTTAATTTTATAATCTAGATTAAAAGAAGGACCGAGAGGTGAATTGAGATCTAGGTTTATAGTTAATAATTGATGGATCGAGAGATGAAAATTGTTAACAGGAAGAGAGAATTAATTGTGTTTGTTTTCTGTCTCAAAAGGAAGAAACTTGCATAGGAATTAATTAGATAATTATTGAGATTAATTAATTTGGTGTTCTTGAGACCGAGAGGAGATAGTCACTAATTAATAATCTAGGATTTAATTGCCTGACCAAGGAATTTAATCCACAAAAATCTATGCTTTCCCCATTGCTGAGTTGATTGATATTGCATGTTGATGATTAGATTATCTGCCCTAGGATCTGTGCTTTCCTTTAATTGTTTTAAAAACCCTTTATTTTCGCATTGTCATCTTTAATTTCTAAACAAAACCCCAGTTTTCTATTTCCTCAAACATCTATGTTCTAAAAACTATGACTAGTACTTTAGGTTTTTCATTGCACATTCCCTGTGGGATCGACCACCCTTGGGTGTAAAAATATTATTTGCTTAACCGCTTTACTGCAGTTATCAGTTACTCAGGCTCTCCACCATGGCAAGTCAAAGCAATAGTCAACCCGTGCATACCCATGAACCTTCGTTAGGGTTTGGACTCAATCAAGATCGAGATCTTGTATTCTTTGATGTCAGACAGTAGAATACATCTCACTGTGCTCCAATCAATACGCAACCGCACGTACCAGCATATCAAGTAATCAAGACAGATTACTTCTTTCTGACTATGCTGTAGCCTATACCGACAAACTTATCCTCGTACGCTGTCTCGGCTGTGATGATATTTATATCTCACTAGGACAAGTGATCATACTGTCCTCTGTGATCTACAACATGCCGTATAATCATCTCTATCGGTGAGATAAGAGGATACCGTTGTCACTCGCATGTATCGTTGAATATATACTCATTGTAATAAATGCTATTTTTATACAAAACCCAACAATCTCCCACTTATACTCAAAGTATTACACTGGCTATTACAGAGTATACAGTGCGTCTATCTAGCCTAGCTATTACATCAACCACTGCTAGTGGTAGGCATCCACCTCAGACCTAGTCCATGAATATGTCTTTCGTAAACCTTCTGTGATAAGTACTTTGTGAATGGATCAGCTAGGTTGTTTCTAGTGTCAATCTTCTTGATCTGCACATCGCCTCTCGATACGATCTCTTGTATGATATGGTACTTCCTCTCTATGTGTTTGCTCGCCTTGTGAGTTTGTGGTTCCTTCGAGTTTGCCACTGCACCAGAGTTCTCACAAGGGATTGTGATACTCTTAGGCAGACTCGGAATCACATCCAACTCTAAAAGGTAGTTCTGGAGCCATACCACTTCTTTTGAAGCTTCGAAGGCGGCGACATATTCTGCCTCCATGGTGGAGTCAGCAATGCATTTCTGCTTTGCGATCCTCCAAGATACAGCCCCACCTCTCAAGGTAAACACATAACCTGAGGTCGATTTCTTCTCATCCTGGTCCCCTTGGAAATTCGAATCTGTGTAACCCACAAGGCACAAATCCTCACTTTGATAAACCTGACAATAATTCCTAGTTCTCTTCAAATACTTGAGGATGTGTTTTACCGCAGTCCAATGCGCCTATCCAGAGTTAGACTGAAATGTCACTGCCATGCCAACAGCATAACAAATATCTGGCCTGGTACACAACATTGCATACATGAGGCTACTCACCGCATATGCGTATGGTACAAGACTCATCTCATCTTTCTCACTCTGTGTCACAGGACATTGCCCAGTAGAAAGATGTATGTCAGGTCTGAAAGGTTGCAAGCCTTTCTTGGCGAGTTGCATGCTAAATCGCGCTATCACAGTATCCACATAGGATGCTTGGGATAAGCTTAACATCCTTCTCTTACGATCCTTTAAGACTTTAATCTCAAGGATGTACCCAGCTTCTCCCAAATCCTTCATTTGGAACTATTCGGATAACCAACGTTTAATCTCTAACATCACTCCCTCGTTGTTTCCATATAGGAGTATGTCATCCACGTACAGTGCAAGGAAAACCACGCTCCCACAGATACAAAGTCGGTAAACACAACTTTCATTCTCTAACTGTGAAAATCCATAAGATTTAATCACATCGTTGAAACGTAAGTTCCACGATCTTGAAGCTTGCTTAAGTCCATACTGATAACTGTAAAATCTACAGATAAATAATAGCAACAGTGGCAAATAAAATTTATAACTCAAGTTGAACCCAAGGGAATTGTGTGGGGAAATTATCCTGTGTACTAATTATGATCATAAGATTCATTGTTTGAGTAAACGGAAAACAGGGTTTTGGTTTTATAAAACTAAAGATGACAATACTAAAAATAAACTGTTTGTGTAAGCAAATTTAAAGGAACACAAATTCTAGGGCGAACAATTAATTAGAATACATGTAAATCAATTAACTCACATTGGTAGGAAATCATAAAAATACTATAGCTTCTTGATCAGACAATTATAGCCTAGGTTACTATTATGTGAATGTGTGTGCTTTATCGGCCTCAATAACACAGTAAAATCAACCTTCTTTAATTCCACATATTAATCCCTACAATTATTATCTTCCCCTAGGACAGAAAATCAATTGTATTAAAATTTCTTTTCCTATTATCAATCTTTCCCTCACGGTCTTTGATTAACAACTATAAACTTAGAATTAATTTTATCTCTCGATCTTAAATAAATTCTAGACTCTAACAATTAAATCAGGGATTCAAAACCATGCAATTTGAGTTAATTAATTAAATATGCATTCAAGATCAATCATTCATTGCCCTAGAACCTAGAACCCGCTAGGGTTTCTAGCCACTCATCGCAGATAGAAATCCAAAAGAAAACATATTAAATTGCACAAAAGTAAAGAACTTACAATAAAAATAAAGGGTTTCGTGTTTCCCAACTAGGGGTGGGAATAGGCTGGGCTAGGCAGGGCTTTGGTCCCGAAGGCCTGGGCCTGCTATAATTTAAAGAGGTCTGAGCCTGACCTGTTATCTATAGTAGGCCTTTTTGTAGGCCTAAGCTTGACCTTTTTAATGAAATAGGCCTGATCTTTAGCCTGTATAAAGCCTATGAGAGCCTACTTAAAATTTATAATGTATATTTTATTTTTAAGTTATAAATATATTATGTTATTTCAATAGCAAATACATTTAATAAATTAGATAAATATATTATTTAGTAACAAATGATTTATTTAACTTATTTTATTATTCATAAATCATAAATAAAATTTTAATTCTAGATAATAAATATATTTAATTGATTATATAATATATGATTATTTTCATAGGCCGGCCTGTTAGGCTTAGTAGGCCTATTTTCGAGCCTGAGCCCGGGCCTGCTTAGCTAAATAGGCTTTTTAAATAGCCTAAGCCTGACCTATTTACGAAATTGGTCTGGCCTGGCCTAGCCTGTGGTAGGCTAGGCCGTAGGCCCCTGTCGGGTAGCCCGGCCTATTCCCACCCCTATTCCCAACTCTCAAAACTCTAGAAACTCGATTGCAGAATGAAAGATAATGAAAAGGTTCTCAAAAAGTCTAAATTACTAGGATATATATAGAGGCGGATGTGTATCCTATCAAATCTAAGGTTAAAGATATGATATAATTCAAATTTAATCGAATTTTGCGTCAGCAGGTTCCGCATCGATCGATATGGGCCTGCGTCGATCGACGCAAAATGCCCACGTCGATCGATGTGGACACCACGTCGATCGATATGGTCCTTTCTCGCCCCTTCTGCGCGGTCTCTCGGTTTTGGCCATAACTTCCTCTCCCGAACTCCAATTGACCCGATTCCAGTTGCGTTGGAAAGATAACTCGAAGCTCTATCCATTGCCATGCACCAATAGCCCGAATTCCTTGTGTGGAAGAGATCTTCACTGCTACTCTTGCACGTCACTGCTTTCGGAACGGTTTTCTAGCGAATTTGGCCTAAAACCTGTAGAAACACACCATAGCACGCATAATACCACCCAATATAGACTCATGCATAAAATATATAGATAGACTCAATAAAACTACATAAAATAGTAGAAAATAATATAGATAAGTGAGTAAAATAATGAACTTATCACATACAAGGACTTCTTAAGCTTCCAGACAAGATGTTCTTCGCCCTTGCGCATGTAACCCTCGGGTTGCTGCATATAGATGTCCCTACCTTCTTCAAGTTAACCGTTTAGTAAAGGGGTTTTGACATCCACCTGCCAATTCTCGAGGTTTAAATGCGCTGCTATGGCAAGAAGTATCCAAATGGATTTGAGCATGGCTACGGGTGAAAAGGTTTCATCGTAGTCTATGCCCTCTTTCTGACTATAACCCTTTGCCACCAGCCGGCTTTGAAAGTCGTAACCTCTCCATCCGATCCCTTCTTTCTCTTGTATACCCACTTGCACCCTATGGCCCTAAAGCCATCAGGCAGCACAACTTTCTGGCATACATCCACAACGGTTATGGATTCTATTTCAGAATCCATGGCGATGCGCCACTTCGCAACATCTTTGTCTTGTGATCACTGCAAAATTCACAGATTAATTGCAAATACAGTGGCAAATAAATTTATAAAGATACCCAAAGGTAGTCGAACCCAGATGAATTGTGCAACGAAAATATCTCATTTACTAACTATAGTTTTAAGATTTATTTTTTGAGGAAATAGAAATTGGGTTTTTGTTTTGGAAAATAAAGATAACTATGCAGAAATTTAAAGGGTTTTGAAAAGCAAATATAAAGAGACACAAATTCTAGGGCAAATAATCAATCAGAATACATGCAAGATAATCAACTCTACAAGGGTGGGAAATCAAATAAAGTATTAAAATTCCTTTGTTGGACAATTTTAACCTAGGTTACTATCATGTGATTTTATATGTTTTGTTGGCCTAAAAAACACAATAATAATCAACCTCAATAAAAATAGATTTAATTCCCTACAATTGATTAATCTTCCTTTTGAGACAGAAAACCAATTATATTCAATTCCTCTTCCTATTAATAATTTTCTCCTCTCGGTCATTCAATTAACAACTATGAATAAAGAATCAATTTCATCTATCGATCCATCATCAATTCTAAATTCTATCAATTAAATCAGGAATTGAAACCATGCAATTCTGAGTTGATTAATCTAACATGCAAACATGATTAATTACACATAGCCCTAGAACCCGCTAGGGATTCTAGCCACTCATGATGGATAGAAACACAAGAAGCATATTATTAAATTGCATAATAAAAACTTACAATAAAAATAAAGGTTGAATCCTCTCCAAAATAATTAAATCTTCAAAAACTCAAACTCTCCTAGAGAAAAACTAAGAGAAACTAAGGGGAAGAACTGAGAAGTACTCAAAACTCGAGCAAAAAACAAGTATTTATAGAGGTAGAGGTGTATATATTGGGATCTAGGGCTAAAAATATGATTTAACCATAAAAATCTCAAAAATTCCTTTTTCTGGGTCTATCTCAGTCAACACGGAGCTTGAGTCGGTCAACGTGGAATTCATATCGGTCAAGACAGAGACGTTCGATCCTTCTGCGCAGTCTCACGGTTTTGGCCATAACTTTCACTCCTAAACTCCGATTGACCCGATTCCAGTTGAATTGGAAAGATAACTCAAAGATATTTCAAATTACATGCTCCATAAGCTCAGATTCCATCTGGGGAAGAAGTCGTGACTATTTCTTCGAACATCTGCTGATTTCGGTACGAGTTCCCATTGAATTTGGCCTAAAACCTGCAAAAACACACCATGGCAAGCATAATACCCCATAAACTTGACTTATGCTCAAAATATATAAGTAAACTCAATGAAACTTAATAAAATACTTGAAAACAATAAGATAAGTGAGTCAAAATCCGAGCTTATCATCTTGCACTGCCTCTTCGTAGGTCAGTGGGTCAGAGTCCTCATGTCCGTCTTCAGGGCTCAAGTTCGAAGACTCACCCACGAACATGTACCTTTCCGGCTGGAAAATAACTCTCCCACTGCGACGAGGCATCGGTGCCGTGTCAGCAGTTGGTGCAGCAACTTGTGGTTCTGCACCTTGCACTAAAGAACACGCCGGTGGTGTTGTACCTCTCACAGGTGCACTCACGTTCGCACGTTCCCCTTCCCTTGGAATCGCATTCTTATCTTCAATTTCTTGAAGAACTATATCACTCCTTGTCTCGTGGTTTCTCACATACTCGTCCTCCAAGAATCTAGCTTTTGTGCTAACAACGATTTTCTGACTCTCAGGATAGTAAAAGTAACCACCTTTTGTTTGCCTAGGATACCCTATAAACAACTTTTCCTTGGTTCTGCTTTCTAACTTATCAGGTTCCTTCGTCAGCACGTGTGCCGGATAACCCTATACTCTAAACTTGCATAAACTGGGTTTGCGTCCAAGGAAGAGCTCACAGGATGTCTTAGGAACCAAATTAGAAGGCACCAAGTTTAAAATGTAAGCCGTTGTTTCCAATGCGTATCCCCAAAATGAAATGGGTAAGCTTGCATGACTCATCATTGACCTCACCATCTCCAAAAGAGTTCTATTTCTTCTTTCGGCTACACCATTTTGCTGCAGTCCACTGGGATGTAATCCCATGATGTGATAAATATTGCAGGAACTCGTTCCCGAGGTATTCATACCTCGCCACCGCGGTTAGGTTATAATGACTTGATATTTTTCCCGACCTTCTTTTCTACCTCTGCCTTGAACTCTTTGAATTTCTCAAAATATTCAGACTTGTAGCATTGCAGGTAATCGTATCCGTATCTCAAGTAATTGCCAATGAAAGTAACAAATTACTCATACCCTCCACGAGCCTGTGTGGACATGGGCCCACATAAGTCAGAATGGATCAATTTGAACACATCCTCTGCTCGATATTGACTAGCCTTAAAAGGCCTAGAAGACATCTTTCCCTTGATGCAGGATTCGCAGACTTGATAAGGTACAGGCCGGGCTAAGTCCAATCTACCATCATTTGCATGTCGCTGAATCCACTTCAAGTTGATGTGACCCAGTCTCAAGTGCCAGAGATATGTAAGATCATCATCAGAAGAAATAAACTTTCTCTTTCTAGGATGATCAATTTCATATGAATCACATGCAAAATTCAATGACGATTTTGATGAAAGTAAGCAACATAAAGAGAGTTGATCAACATCCCAAAATAGATAACATTGTTATTCCCAATGACATAAATAAATAAATAACATAAATAACAAAATTATCCATGCAAAGCTGATAAATATTTGTCTTGCCGGAAAAACACTGCCCAAAATAAAACTTTCAAAAGTACTTTATTCATCAAAACATAAGGAGAAAGTAAACTTCATGAGGCTCCGTTGAAACGTTACCTTCCATGCAACTGGTATTTTCTTGCCATTACTGTCCAGCCTTATTGGCACGGTTCCCTGCAAAGTACAGCAACATGGTTACCAAGTCAGTCTCTACAACTCTTTATAGAGCAAAGATAGACTCTAATCATGCTTCAGTTATACATGCAAATGACATACCTTGTCTAGCTTTGTTGGCCTGACAATCTTTCTTCCAGTGTCCTTTCTTACCGCACTTAAAACACCTGTCCTTCATAGTTGCAGCCTTAGGCTTCTTATCAGCCTCCACGTCCTTTACGGTTGTCTTTACAACTTTCTTCTTAATCCCTCTTTTCTGCTTCATACCTTTCGATATAGCTGAGAGATTACCAGAAGTAGCTAAGACAACCTTTTGAGGATTCGTGACTGATTTCGCTGCCATCAAGTCATTGAGTAACTCGTTAAGAGTATACTCTTTCTTGTTCATGACAACATTCAGTCTGCAACTCTCAAAGGACTTGGGTAGAGAGTTCAATATGATGTCGACTTTGGCCTCAGCATCAATTCCTCCACCGTGTACAGTCAGCTCATCTATGAGGTGAGTCATGGAAACTACGTGCTCTCTCACTGAGCTACCATCAGTCATTTTTCTACTCACGATTTCCCTCATGAGATTAAATCTGACAGCTCTATCAGTTTCCCCATAGGTCGCCTCCAGACTGGCCATAATGTCATAGGCGTCCCTATGGTGCTGATGCTGCTGTTGTAAGACTTTCAACATAGTGGTCATCATGTAGCACTTTATTACATTGTTCGATTTCTCCCACTTGTTGTAATAGTCTACTTCCTCCTGAGAGGAATCAGTAGTGGGCACTATAGGACGAAGTACTTGCAGAACGAACATATGTTCTTCTGCAATCAGGATGTATTCAAGATTGCGCTTCCATAGACATATCTGAAACAAATAAATAATCTTAAATAAGAACATACATGCAGAACATTCGAAAACAAATGTATTGAAAACCTCTTGATAAATTAAATACAAATGTTTTCCACTAATAGCCCAAGAGTTCCCACCGCAAGCTACAATCGTAGACGTTTACGATGTCACCCTCAACCAGACTGCGAGTTTTAAGCCCCAATCCTTTAATTTCATACCATGTCAGGAATCCTTAGACTAATGAAACTAATAATTAGTGTAAAACCTTAGACGAAACCATCTCTCAAGAACAGGGAAGCAGCAACTGCATTATATTCTAAGATGCCTCTAAGCATTTAACCACAATTTTAAATCTAGCCAAAAAAGACAGTTTAGCATGGCACGTAACCATACCGCACGACCCTTAAAGCCTTCGTTATCAAAAATTTAAATCAATCCTAGAATACTTATGAGAAAGAATTACGTCAGCTACACTCGTAGACGTTTACACAAAACCTTCCACTATTCACATGATTTAAATTGTTTGTCTAGAAATCCCAACAACTGTAGCCCATGCATCTCCGGGAATTAGCAAGCTACACTCGTAGACGTTTACTAAGACGGGAGATACACTTATAACCTAGGATCATTTTGTGGAGGTCTATTAATTTTAATTAAAAAATTCGCTTAGTATTTTTGATTCAAAAGGTTTCTAAATGCGCACATAAATAATTTCTTGTCATTATATTTTCCCAAATTCTTGCGTGTAATTAAACAAGCCCAAATAATAAATCACATATCATACGAGGGCAATTAAGACAAACAAAAATTCCTCGTGGCTCCAAAAACAGGAAAATAAAATAATCCTATCTATTAAAAAATTTGAAATTTGAATTTTAAATTTGGATAACTCCAAGTCTTCTTCAAATCTTCACAAATCTTTCAGGGCCTTGATATCCTCAACCACCAAATTGGCTGCGTCGTGCGGTCATTACTGTCGCCGGCACCATGCCCGTGCAGCTGCGCCACCACCGCTGCAGGCCACCTGCCTGCCGCTGCCCTGTGTTGCTCCATCGTGGCTGCACGTCGCATGCGACCACCTGCCGCTACCGTGCACCGCCGTCGCCTCGCCGGTCTCCATCTTCGTTCTTCAACCCGTACAATTACGGATTTGAAAATAAAAAATTATAATGGACTATTTTATTACAATTTTGCCTATCAAATCTAATAACGGATTTTCTCGTGATTTTACAAAAACCAATTTAATCCAAACACGAATAAACCACCGCAAATTAAATCGAACGGGTTGCCACGAGGAACAAAAACCAAACCATCCACAACAATTAAATAATTCATTCATACATGCATAATCGAATTAAATTTCTCATCCAACAAAGCCATGAAAACAGATCAGACTCTGATAGTAATTGTAGGGATTTCATGGCGAATCGAACCGTCAAATTCAAATAAGCCGGACCGTTCATGGATGTTGAGAGCAATTAAAAAATTCAATAAACCTAGCATGCTCCTATGAATTAAATGCAGTAGATATCGAGTTTTCCTTAACTCCGTAGTGTCAGATCCAATTTTACGCGTTTGAATTCCAATCCCTTGTTTCAGCCACACGATTTAATTAAATCTGCAGAAACAGAAATTAGCAATAGATCTAATCTCTAGATTTAATTAAACAAAAGAGAAAAGAAGAGAGAATCTGTTCTCCAGATTAGATCTTCAGATCTGTATCCCAATGCTGTTCAATCCTGCTACTGGTGAGGATTTCACAGGACTGTGAATTGTGTAAGCCAAAGTCGAATTTCTTCGTCTCCCAGACACAACATACGCCGCCCACCTCTCTCTCTCTCTCTCTATCTAGGGTTTCAAACTGATTTGAATTGTGATCTCAGGGTTTGTGAGAGAGAACTATCTATTTATAGACCTAGGGTTTTAACCCTAATGGGCTACTGGGTCTCTTTTCAGCATATTTAATTGGGCCAGACCTGGGACCTAATGCAAATATTAAAGTGGGCCTATGAATTAATTAATTCTCATGCCCACAACCCATGACATAATTAATTAATTAATATTAATTCTTTTTCACCACAGAATTAATACTGACCTACCCCTATATTACCACGTTATGAGAACGGGCTGCATTTACTTGAGAATCCTCATATTTAAGGTTACTGGACATTCATTAATTTATTGGAGCTTCTGACAAGCTACCACAATTAATTAATTTCTTATTTCCTGAACAGTACCACTCAAACCTTATCACTCGTGCTTGAACTTAATCAGCCTGCAGGACTTTAGCACGATAAATGTTATTGAGCTCCTCAGGGAATTTCCCCATCCTATTACTCGGATATGGTTACCTAGCTCCAGTCTCAAACTGTAATACACGAACTACTGTTACCCAAGATGCGGGTATACGAGCACGTTACTCAGGCTCTCCACCATGGCAAGTCAAAGCAACAGTCAACTCGTGCATACCCCTGAACCTTCGTTAGGGTTTGGACTCAATCAAGATCGAGATCTTGTATTCTCTGATGTCAGACATTAAAATACGTCTAACTGTGGTCCAATCAATACGCAACCGCACGTACCAGCATATCAAGTAATCAAGATAGATTACTTCTTTATGACTATGCTGCGATCTACAACATGCCATATGATCGTCCCTATCAGTGAGATAAGAGGATACCGTTGTCACTCGCATGTAAGTTTGTTTAATAGATAGGAAATACCATTGAATATATACTCATTGTAATAAATGTTTTCTGTATACAAAACCCAAAAGTTCCTGGGCTACAATTGTTACTCATCCACGAAGATCATATCATTAAGGCTTCTCCAATCCTTAAAGTTTGTACTGCTTCAGTACATTCCTAAAGCGATTCTTCTTCTCTTCATGCACTGGGACCTGGACTAGGAAATCCATGCTGGTATCGTCATACTTGTAAGTCCATACTGATGATGTCATCCTTTGAAGTATGCTTGGTCCTTATGATGGTAAGTATGGTTTGATCAATGAGACCATACTTGTTGGATTCGTACTTGGCGAAATCCAAACTTCAGCTAGACTCACAGTCAACTAGACTTTTAGAGTTCATTATGAACCATAGTCTGTTGAGTCTTTCGCGCGTACTAGACTGATCAGTCAGTCTAGTCTTCAGATTAGCCTCAACTTATGTTGATGTTTGAATATATCGGATATAGAGCCCCGAGAACTATATGAGAATATTGCAGGATATAGAGAGAAAATAAATTAGTGCCGAATTAATAAGATACGCGTAACATGATCACTAATGCAAATAACCGTATAGAAATCGATACAAGGAGAACATGTTTCTTCAGTGAGGTTCAACAATGATGAGAACCCGCTTCTATCCAACGTTTTTACAATAGTTCGAGCTATGTCTATAGTGCCTATGAGAGCTAGATGCCGCAAATCGGTGTACAAGGGGAGGGGGTATTTATAGGGGTTAGTGATCTAGGGTTTCTGTGAACCTCGTCGGACGTTTGGTGGCGACGTCCAAGAATATCAAAGTTGTTGAGCTGAAAATGGTTGGTCCTCCCCCGAGAACTCTGCGAGCTTATCTTTATCAGCTCGTCAGTCCCTTTTGACCGTTAGGCGACCGTTGGGCAGTTCGATATGCGCCTGTCGAGCTGCCCCTTTAGCTATCGAACTGATTTTCTTGCTTATCGGATTGATTTTTGTCGGACTGCTTCGCTACCTCCTCATGGGCCGATCTCGCTGCTGGGCTTGCGCGGAGAGTTAGCTTGGGCCATGCGCTGGGCCTCTAATTGGGCCGACTTGCTTCGTACCCCAACAATAACCCTTTGGCTCAACGGGGTACGCTCTGGGGAGCCCGGTGAGTCAAATATAGTAGTCGAACTTAAGTCGTGCCGTGGTGATATGTTTTCCCAAATTTTGGCCTTTCAGACTCCTTGGAAGGGTGTCCGGAATTCTCGGGGTGCCCGGGGGCACCTCCCGACTCGGAAGACCAGTTCCGCTATGGGTGGTCTCCCTTACTCGCGCAGCCCCGGAAAGCTACTGCGAGTGCCGTGGCCGCATGCCTGAAACTGCGGCGTAGTGTCGGGACAGTTCGGGTTTTGTCATGCTTTGTTTTGGCCATCTGGTAAGCCCCAACAAACTCAATGGATTTGGATATAGGGGTCTTGGTGCCTGTGGAGGCACTATCCTGCCACTCGAAGGTGGTTGAGGTTTGCGCTACTGTGGTACGCTAGAGGGGTCGGGCCCCTGATAACCCCGATAAGGCAATTTCAGAGTTCGTGTGGTCGAGCCAGATATTGAGCGAACTACTTTTGTTGAACCACTTTTGGCCGGATTGTTTTTTATTTTGCCGCCTAAATTAAATGGTATTTACGTAATAACCGCAAAAATTGGAGGCAGTTTCGAGCAGTTGAAAGGGCGCGGGAGGTATAACCGTCGTTTGAGTGAGTGGATCCTCACACTTATCAATGCACTCTTTCTCTCTCTCGCTCTCCTTCCCCCTGCGATTTTAGGCGACTGTTATTTCTTATCCGACCGCTCGGCGATCGTGTTGTTCATCGGCCTGCTGTTTGTTATCCGTTCGTAAGGTAGTTCTTCTTCCCTTAAGTGTCAAGAATATATATATATATATATATATATATATATATATATATATATATATATATATATGGAGGGGATCTGGTGAGAAAAATCCCCCTGTGAGAAAAAAGAATGAATCATGTCCGTTAGATTTGAAAAGATCAATGGTTGATATGCAATCAAGCAACCACTTAAACACAATCAAGCTACAAAATAATCAAGCAACAACTAAAATGCAATCAAACAACATTAATACGTTGCTTGATCGTGTTTTAGTTGTTGCTTGATTGCATATCAATCATTGATTTATTTAGATCTAATGAATATGATTCATTTTTTTGTGTCACGGGAGGATATTTTCTCACATGATCTCATCTATATATATATATATATATATATATATATATATTATCAAATATTATCTTTTAATCACTATTACACAAAGGGTAATTCTAAATGCAGCCATATTTTTGCTAAGCGCAACCATTTTAAAAAATAAGAATTTAAATTATAATATAATTTTACAATATTACCCTTGTAGCCCCATTTAAAGTTTAAATTAAAATAATAAAAATTAACTTAAACCTGCAGCCTCATTTTACATCTCCACCTAAATCCAACATCGGAATAATGGCAATTATCGCCAAGTAGATTGACTCACATAATTTCACTATAGATGGTTGAGTTACTTCTATTTTATTTTATTTTTTAAAAAAAAGAAGAGAAAGAAAGAAATTCTTCCCGCCCATACACCATTGATGATCATCCAATTAATTATGAATTTTTATTATATTAGCTACGCGGATGGGTCAGCCACATTTGGTGTCTTTGCCAACGAGACGGTTACGTTCACCCTTAGCAACAGAAGGAAGAAGAGGCTGCACGACGTGCTGGTGGGGTGCAGCGAGTCCTCCCGCGGCCAGAGTTTCTAGGCGGCCGACCACCTGATGGGGTTAGGATACATCAAACACTCATTCGTCGTGAAAGCAGTGCAGATGTTCGGGAGCAAGTTTTCGTATTGCCTTGTGGATCACTTGAGTCCCAGGAATGTGTCGAGTTATCTGGTTTTCGGCTCCCACCAGTCGGTGAACATCTCCCTCATCAGAATGCACTACACGGAGCTGGTCCTGGGCGTTATCAACCCATTATACGGCGTCAACGTCAGAGGCATCTCCCTGGGGGCTCCATGCTGGACATTCCGGCCGAGACGTGGAACTCGAACGGCTCATTATTTTTTCTTCCTGAAAAATGAAGATGGGGCTTTAGTTTTAAGTTAATTTTTATTATTTCAATTTAAACTTTAAATGGGGGTTACAAGGGTAACATTGTAAAATTATATTATAATTTAAATTCTTATTTTTTTAAAGTGGCTGTGTTTAACAAAAACGTGGCTGCATTTAGAATCACCCTTACACAAAATATAAGCATAAATCAATCAAATATATTGAGTGACAATTTAAACCGAAATATTGTATGAGTAAGTCGCATGTTATGTGATGGGTAACAAAATTGACATTCACCTAAAACTTACCTATAAAAACTAGGAGTATATTTTAACGGTGAATGGCCACAAAAGTTTGTACTGATGCAAGTGACTATTTTTATACAATTTATAGATGATGAAGGGTTGACTCGGACTTTTCCCGGTTTTCAACTGCGCCGAAATTCCAACAGAGAGGGTCCCACATTCAGTCGAGAGGCATGTACGATTATTATTTCAAATAAAGCATAGTCTGTGTAAGAAATGCAGAGTCTGTGAGCTGAAGGATCGGATATCGAAAAACTATGGAAGTATTGTTGTCCCTGGTACTCGGAGCTGCCGTTTTGGGTTTAGTAGTGAAGTTACTGAACTGGGCGTATCTGCGGCCAAAGAGGCTTGAGAAAGCACTGAGGAAGCAGGGTCTGAATGGGAATTCCTACAGACTGGTGGTTGGCGACTTGAAAGATTTCATGAAGACGGTGGAGGAAGCCAAGTCCAAAACCATCAATCTTGATGATGATATCAAGCAAAGGGTTGTGCCTTTCATCTCCAGAATCGTATCCAAATTTGGTATGCTATTTCCCCCTCCTCGTTTACGTTGGCGTGATTTGCACCCATTTTTTGCACTTCAGCCGGATTAAGTCCTAAATTAATAATCACTCTTTATGAGTTCCTTTTTCATTCTTGTTGATGGACTATGCGCTGATGATTTGATTCAATCAAGTGAAAACTATGAGTAACAAATAAATCCATTATCTTCTTACTTCAGATAATGTAAGGTAAAGTGGAAGGTATTTTAAACTATTAAAGAATGCATTATTATGAAAGCTGTAGTGATCTGGAGATGGTGTTGTGTATAACTGTAAACTTGATATGAAAGAAATAATTGTGTTGGAGATTATTTATGCTAAAACTATAATTGTGATGGAAAAACACACTAAACTTGCTCCAAATTTCAGGGAATGAGTCGTTTTTCTGGTTTGGGCCGAACCCTGAAGTCATCGTGACAAGCCCCCAATTAGTTAGGGAGATTCTGACAAAGAGTGATTTGTTTGTGAAGCCGCAAAACTCCAATCCACTTACGAAGCTGTTTGTTCAAGGAGTTGTGCGCCACAACGGGGAAAAATGGGTTAAACATAGGAAAATCATCAACCCTGCTTTCCATGTTGAGAAGCTCAAGGTTTATCTATACTCCCCTATAATTACCTCATTTTCCAAATATTATAAAGCTTTTACCATGTCATCGGCTTCATCATGCATACTATAATATAATATAGTACTTACTACATGTAATAAGATGAGGCTGACTTGGATTCTTGCTGCAGATGATGCTTCCGGCCTTCTCATCGAGTTGTGATGAAGTTTTGAGCGAATGGGAGAAGAGTCTTTCACCGGAAGGATGCGGTGAGGTGGATGTGTGGCCTTATCTTCAAAGGATAACGAGCGATGCAATATCAAGAACTGCATTCGGCAGCAGCTATCAAGAAGGGAGAAGGGTTTTCCAGCTACAGAGCGAACAGGCTGATTACGCCATGAAGGCAATGCGCTCTGTGTACATTCCTGGATGGAAGTAATCACCTCTATACACTCAAATTATATTTCTGGCGGTGGTAGTGGTGATGATGTTTCATGTGATTTTGCAATTTGCAGATATGTGCCGACCAAAAGGAACAAGAGAATGAAAGAAATTGCGGCAGAGGTTCAGTCCATAATCCGGGATGTGATTGTCAAAAGGGTTGAAGCAATGAAAACAGGGGAATCCAGCCATGAGGACTTGTTGAGCATATTGTTGGAGTCAAATTCCCTAGAAATCGAGCAGCACGGCAGCAAGAATTTCGGGCTGACCATGGATGAAGTAGTGGAAGAGTGCAAGCTGTTTTACTTCGCGGGCCAAGAAACAACTTCCACGCTGCTCGTGTGGGCACTGGTGTTGCTGAGCAGACACCAGGACTGGCAGACGAGAGCCAGAGAGGAGGTCTTGCAAGTCTTTGGTAATCAAACTCCTGATTTTGAAGGCCTGAGCCAGCTTAAGATTGTGAGTAGATTAGTCTTAACTCAAAACGTGTTTGCTTGATGAACTGTTCTCTAACATCCTCATCAACTTCAGGTTACCATGATATTGCACGAGGTCCTGAGGCTGTACTCACCTATAGTTGCTGTGAGACGGGAGTTGAGAGAGGCTACCAAGTTGGGGAAGTATAGATTCCCAGGGGGAGTTCAGTTCATGATGCCCATCATCCTACTCCATCACGACCCTGAGATTTGGGGGGATGACGCATTGGAATTCAATCCGCAGAGGTTCAGTGAAGGAGTGATGAGGGCGCAGAAGAAGCAAGGTGTGTTCTTCCCGTTCGGGTGGGGGCCTCGAATATGTGTGGGACAGAACTTCGCGATGGTGGAGGCGAGAGTTGCCCTGGCTATGATTCTGCAGCGCTTCTCCTTCCAGCTCTCCCCTTCCTATACGCACGCTCCTGTTACAGTCGTCACGGTTCTGCCGCAGCATGGTGCTCACCTTATTCTACGCAAATTGTAATATGACTCCTATATTTGGATAATATAAGCATATTTAATAGAGAATAATATGTGTAAAGGGTTTACATAATTACAACTATTACTTTATTATTGTTGTTAATTAAAAGATATTGAGGTCCTATTCGTTATTTATGAACTCACATTGATTAGCGAAAAAAAAAAAAAAAAAACGAAGTGATAATACTAAAAAGGCAAATTACAAAGGTGAAATTTCATTTTTACAAGTGGTAGGGGGGAGACGTGGGTTGCCGAAACTCCAATCCTAACCCTAACGGCTGGATTCCAGACTCTCGGAACTGACTAGCGGCAGATTGATCCGGACTTTTTCGTGGTTTGTTGTAGTGATCGACCGTTGATCCCGCTGTCTTCGGAAGGCTAGGGATTTTGCAGACAGACTCTGTATCTCCTGCGATGTTAGTAGCCATAATTTTCGTTTCCCCAGCGCAAATTATAGCCGAGAGGGGTAGCAAAAGTTTATTTGATTTCAATTTTAGTGTTATATAAATAGATATTTTCAGAATAAATCAATAATTTTGTGGATAATTGGATTCCATCGGCGGAGACACCTCAAGTAATGTGAAGTATCAAAGTCAAACTGAAATACTAGTAATTAATAGTACAAAATATCCGGGAAATAACAAAGAGAATAGCATTGGCAAAAACGACAGAGCAAACAGAAAAAAGTCAGTTTCAAGAGCGAGGGACTCTTCTCCGTGCGTCTATGGAGATATTATACAGTTGGGTGGCGCTATTTTGCGCTGCTTATCTCTTGCAAAAGGCATGGAATATGTTGAAGTGGGCGTGGTTTGAGCCTAGAAAGAAGGAAAAGCTTCTGAGGGAACAAGGATTCAGTGGCAACAGCTACAGGTTTATGATCGGCGACTTCAAAGAAATCGCGGCGATGGCGAAAGAAGCCAAGTCCAAACCCATGGCTTTTTCTCACGATATAGCCCCTAGAGTCATGCCGTTTATTCATCAATCTGTTCAGGAACACGGTTTGTAAAATAGTTCTGGGTGTGTTGTTCAGAGCTTAGACTCATCATAGTCAAGAATCATGTTGATGTTGTGGATATATAATTAGTTTGAGTTTGAAAGTGCAGGTGAAAATTGTATGATATGGTTCGGTCCAAGCCCTGCAATACTCATCTCGGATCCAGAACTGATGAAAGAGATTCTGTCCAAGAATTATGTTTTTCCCAAGCCTTTCAGTCCAATAACTAAGCTGCTGGCACAAGGCCTCGCGGTGTATGAAGCAGACAAATGGGCCAAGCATAGACGCCTGCTAAATCCTGCTTTTCATCTGGAGAAACTGAAGGTAAATCAAGATCTGCTTAAACGTAATCAGAAATCGGTATAAAATCATTTAAGGATTGATTTTGTAGCTTATGCTTCCATCGTTTTACTTGAGCTGTGTTGAAATGCTGAGCAAATGGGAGAAGATTATCCCAAATGGTGGATCGTGTGAAGTGGACGTGTGGCCTCATCTTCAGGCCATGTCGAGCGATGTGATCTCGCGCACGGCTTTTGGCAGCAGCTATGAAGAAGGTAGGAAGATATTCGAGCTTCAGAAGGAGCAAGGAGGGCTTGTATTGAAGGCATTATTAACTGATCACATTCCTGGATGGAGGTACAACTACAACTCAACAAAGTTGCGTTTGATTAGTTCAGTAAATTTAACCGAGGTTGTCTGAATTCCGCGTGCAGATATCTGCCGACAAAAATAAACAGAAGGATGAAGCAAGTGGCGAAGGAGGTGGATTCATCTATCCTAGGCATCATTCATAAAAGAATGAGAATGATCGAGGCCGGGGAAACAGATTCCAACGACTTGCTAGGGATATTGTTAGAGTCCAATCTCAATGAAATCAAACAGAATGGAAATGAGTTAGGAATGAGCTTGAGGGAGTTGATTGACGAGTGCAAGCTCTTCTACATTGCTGGACAGGAGACAACCTCGGCCTTGCTCGTGTGGACCATGATTCTGCTGAGCAAGCATCCCGACTGGCAGACTCGTGCCAGAGACGAGGTTCTCCATGTTCTTGGTAATGACAAACCAGATTTCCAGAACTTGAACCGCCTCCATATTGTAAGAAGTATTGGGATTCCGGATTTCGGCTAGTAGAGCTGCCCTGTTTCGACTTGTACCTCATTGTTTGTTTGTTATGCTCCCATGCAGGTGACCATGATTTTTCACGAGGTCATGAGGCTATATCCGGCAGCAATTATGCTCAGTCGGGCCGTAAGTAAAGAGACCAGAATAGGGGATGTAACCCTCCCTGCAGGAGTCCAGATCTTGCTGCCTACGGTACTAGTGCAGCATGATTGCAAGGCATGGGGGGAAGATGCAAAGGAGTTCAAACCAGAGAGGTTTAGTGAGGGAGTTTCCAAGGCAACGAGAGGGCAGCTGGTCTACTTTCCATTTGGTGGAGGCCCTAGAATATGCATTGGGCAGAATTTTGCAATGCTAGAAGCAAAAATGGCACTGGCCCTCATCTTGAAACACTTTTCTTTTCAGCTTTCTCCATCCTACGCCCATGCACCTGATATGGTTTTATCTCTTCACCCTCAACACGGCGCCCCCTTGATCCTCCACGCACTCCATTAGGCGGCCTTGCTGCTTTATGCTACACTACTTTTGCCTCCATCCCTCTTTCCAATGAAAAACTGTTTCGATTTCTATACGAAACTCAACATCTTATAATAATGAGGTATTACCCTATTATACTATGTGATGGATCTTATTTCATTAGATAAGACTATTTGTACTTGATCGAAATACTTTAATGTTTAGAAATATGTACTTTTTGATATTTGAAATTGCTGTAAATGTATTTTCAAATTGCATAAATATTTCCAAAAAATGCCCTCTTTCTCACATTTTTACCAAATGTCTCCGGAAAATCTCAAACTCATGACCTTTTAATTATAGATAAAATATTTTATCGCTGCAATCTAGGGACAATGCTTATTTGTCTATATCAAATGTAACAAGTCCAATAAAGTTTTTTTTTTTTGTGCTGAAATTTTGGTTGGTGGAAACAAACAAGATAAATGTTTATTAAATTGTTAGATTACAGATTTAGCATATAATTAGTCTTAAATTATCATCTTTCAAACTAGGAGATAGATTGAGGAACTCAATCAAAACAGGGATAAATCTAAAGATTTTTGTTTTATTTAAAAGAAAAACTGATCTTCTTTCTGCTGTTACAAATCCCATGACAACCACCCTCCCCGCTGCAGCAGCTGCTCTCGCTTACTGCAACTCCATCCCCCTTAGCCTTTTTCAGGTAATACAGAGCTCTGGAAGTAATCGGTTACCACTAAAAATGGTGAAAATGATGCACCAAAGATTCATGCACGGAACATGCTTGTGTAATGTATCAATGCAATTTTCTTCTTTTGTGGTAATCCATTCTTTTCATGAATCTTGATTAAATTGGTGATACAATAACTTACGATCAATCAATGGTCATTTTTGTATTTAATTCACAATGGTCGGAATAATACTCATTCGTGAAATTATGCAAACTTGTGCGACTGCATGATAAGATATTTTTGAAAATTAAGGGAGAAAACTTTCATGTTTAAGGTTGCGTATAAAAATTATCTTTAACAATTAATGTGATAAAAGAAAACGTATGAATTTAGTTTTAATTACTTCCACTTCAAAATAGCACAGTAAAGCAAAATTAAAAATAAAAGTTGACGCGATAAATTATAAATGGCCCTATAAAAAGATGCAGGATGGCAGCAAAATCTGGGTGAAAAGTTGGAGAGAATGGAAGGAGTGAAACAAATAGTAGGTTATTGTTTGGGCGTTGCTGTGTTGGTTTACGCATGGAGAATAGTGGAGTGGGTATGTTTGAGGCCAAGAAAGCTTGAAAAATTACTGAGGAAGCAGGGTTTGAAAGGGAATTCGTACAGCTTAGCTCTTGGCGATTTCAAAGAGATGTCAAAAACGTTTGAAGAAGCCACGCGTATGCACATCAAAATTGGTGATGATATCAAGCCCAGAGTCTTGGCTTTTATCTTCAAAACTGTTCAGAAATATGGTATGCTGAAGCTGAAATATCTCAGTCTTGGTTTTCTACTTTTCTTGATGTGATCGTCGTAACTTGCAGGGAATGAGTCATTTTTCTGGATGGGTTCCAAACCTGCAGTTGTCATTACCGATGCAGAGCTGGTTAAGGAAGTGTTCGCAAAGTTTACCGTCTATCAGAAGCCCAAGGGCATGAACCCGCTGATTAAGCTGTTTGTGCAGGGACTGGTAAGCCACGAGGAAGAGAAATGGACCGCACAGAGGAAAATCATGAACCCTGCTTTCCATCTCGACAAATTGAAGGTGCGTGTTCTTGTTTTTGTTTTCGTATTCACTATAAGGAGCTGATGCATGGTTGATTTCCTCAGCTGATGGTGCCTGCCTTCAACATGAGCTGTGATGAAGTGGTGAACAAATGGGAGCAGTGCCTCTTGCCCCAAGGATCCTGTGAGGTGGATGTATGGCCTTACCTAACAAACATAACCAGCGATGCCATATCAAGAACTGCATTCGGCAGCAGCTATCAAGAAGGGAGACGAATATTTGAGCTCCAGAGAGAACAAATCTTCCTTGTTGTCGAGGCCTTGCAGTCGCTATACATTCCGGGATCCAGGTAAACATAGCATGCACCACATTTGATTTCAGTTCTTATCATACAACCAAAGATGTGCATTTCTTGTCTGAGAGTGTCTCGCTGTTCATGAAGATTCCTCCCAACAAAAAAGAACAAGAGAATGAAAGGAATTGAAAGAGAAATGCAGTCGATAATCCGCCCGCTCATCCATAAAAGGATCAAGGCAATGGAAGAAGGGGAAGCATCTGAATGCAACGAAGACTTGTTGGGCATATTGTTGGAGACGAATCTCAAAGAAACCGAGCAACACGGCAGCAAGAATTCCGGAATGAGCATCGATGAAGTGGTGGAAGAATGCAAACTGTTTTACTTGGCGGGGCAGGAGTCTACTTCCACATTGCTGGTGTGGACATTGATCTTGTTGAGCAAATATCCAGATTGGCAGACCAGAGCCAGGGAAGAAGTTCTGCAAGTCTTTGGCAACCAAAAACCAGTTTTTGATGGACTAAATCACCTCAAAATCGTGAGTATAATAATGCATGCATATATTGTGAAGGAGCAGGAGATGTTAACTAAAGTTTATATCCGACAGGTTACTATGATCTTGCACGAGGTTTTGAGGCTCTATCCATCAGTAGCTAATGTTGACAGAGAAGTAAGCGCGGAGACGAAGTTGGGGAAATTCATGTTACCAGCTGGAATCATAGTCTCCTTGCCAATCATCTTACTTCATCAGGATAGCCAAGTTTGGGGGGACGATGCATTGGAATTCAATCCAGAGAGATTCAGTGAAGGAGTGGCCAAAGCTCAGAAGAGCCAAGGCTTGTACTTCCCATTTGGGTGGGGGCCTCGAATTTGCATTGGACAGAACTTCGCCATGGCGGAGGCCAAAGTGGTGCTGTCGGTGATGCTGCAGCGCTTCTCCTTTGAGCTTTCGCCATCCTATACGCATGCTCCTTTCTTCCTGCTCACCACTCGCCCTCAGTATGGTGCTCACTTGATCCTAAAAAAACTCTAGTTTAATTCGTTGTTTCAAATATTAGTATAATTTTAATTTATATTAAATAATGTGTATTTCATATATATTTCGCTCACAAGAATGAAACTATGTAATCGAGTTTCCTAATAAAACTATTTTGTTTCTTCCAATTTGATTTAGGAGTTATTTGCAACCAAATAATTAGCATGCGTAGGATAAATTAAAAGAGAACATTTTTAATTCTGCATTCACATTTAATTTAACTCTAGAAGTCCCCATAGTCAATGCAATAAATGCCGGCATAAGAGAGTACCAACAATAAATAGTCAAGAAAAATATGATAAACATTGGAGAATGAGCTTACTCAACTTGAACATTCACACGCGTGTCGATACCTTTAAAAATAAACAGAACGATAAACAAGGTCAAAAATGGTATTAAATTGATTTAAAAATACAAATAAAATATATAAAAACAATTAAATTGGGGGAAGTTGGATCTCATATTTAAAACTAAAGAAAGCAATTAAAAGAGAACAAATTTCACAGATTGAAACAAATCTTGTTGATGAGCAAATCACAGGAATTGAATTACGAATCGATCATCGTTCATTTAGAATAATTTTTAAATATCATGGATAAATAGATTTATAACTTAGCGCATATTAATAGATACTAATCGGCAATCTTACTCAGCATAAGAAATAAGAATAGTTCTTTATCTTGCTAAATCTCACAAATTACACCTAGCATGAATTTAATTGGTTTGTGTCTATTGGTGTAAATCAATCAATGCCCAACACGCAATCACTCTAACAAGACAATCCTAAAAAAACTCTAGTTTAATCCGTTTATTTCAATATTAGAATAACTAGATTGACCCCTGCGCGTTGTGCAGCGTGTTTACAACTTTATCATAATTTATTATCAAATTATATTAATTTTATTTATTGTGTAGATTTATAAGTAAAATATTAAACCTCAATCCAGTTTAAGTGAAACTGTGAATTTGTTAGTCAAGTTCATATCAGATCAAATCTTTTATTCAACAATGGTGTTCCACTGCCTCGATTATTTGACCAATTCTTATTACGAAAACAAAAATAAGTATAATTCACTATACTTTAATTTATTTTAAGAACGTAAATTAAGATTTTATAAGAACACAAATAATGGTTATGAAATTAATTTTAATAATATAATTTTAGTTAAATATGAAAATTAATTCTTAAAAAATATTATATACCCTAATTGGGTGGGACCTAATGTTAAACTTAGAAAATTAATTTACACTATAATAAATTAAATTACAAAAAAATATTAAATTAAAATTATTAATTTAACAGTTGAATATAAAGTGGAACATAAAATATGAATTAGCGGATCTGAAGTGAGTTAAAACGCATGCTTTAAATTTTTTATTTATCTTCTCTTATTTCTCTCAACATTTCACATACATTTAGATGTGTTTTACCTTATCTTAATTTTTTGTCTCTCTCAACAATATTAGTATTATTGAACATTTATATCACAAGAGATATATGTTTATTATAAATATTAAAATAAATTACCTTCATGTTATATTTTACAGTGGATGTTCATACACTTCAATTTTTAAGTTTCACATTTGCATAATATCATAACACACTATAATTGAGTTGAGAATATAAGGTTTTTAATTGATCTTAAGTTTGAACATGAAACTATTTTGATTTTTTTTATTTGCATCCATATTTGTTGTGTTTATCTCCTCTTTTCTCTATATCTACACAAAACACAATTTAGTTTTTTAGGAGTATTTTAAATTTAGTTTAATTATTAATTTAGGATTTGGAAGATAAATTTCAATTCAAAATTTAAAAGATCCCAAAAACTTTCGACCAAGGACCTTTATATTAGGTCCTGAATTGAAAATTTATCTTTTAATTTATAAACTAATAATTTAATTATCTTTTGGGTACTGAAATGACAATTAAACTATCTTTCATGGATCAATTATTATCTTTTTTTTTTTGTTTTTACCTCTCACCATTCTTTTTATCTTACACACATTCAATTTTTATGTAAAATCTATGTTTATATTTATATTCTAGTCTTATATTCCATTGTCATTCCAACATATTTATATAAAATTTATATAATATACTAAAGAGTTCCGGATATTTATCACCCAAAATTGTCACATCAAAAGAAAATGGTAATTTTACCATCAAGCAACAATATGATTAATATTTAATTTAAAATGTTATCAAATCAAAATGAAAAAATCACTCTACCCTTCGAACATAAAAATAATAGAGCATGTTGTTATATGGTATAATACATTCAAATATTAAAATCAATTGATTTGAGCTCTGAATTTATATTTTTTTTGAGCTTGAACTAATCATATTTGCTCGCTTGCTTATAATTCTATTTAGAGATAAGTTTCATCTCTTGCTTTAATTATTTGGGTCAATCAAATTTTCATATTTTTAGCATTGATATGATTGTTTTGTATTTGAGACTCTTGCTTATGTATTTAAGCATTTATGTTTTTAAATTTTTAAATTTGGTAAAATTTAATGTATACCGTCGTTGTCAATAGCCTCTAACTTATCTTATATCTTACTATAATCGAAGTCAAATGCAAATCAATCAATTATATAAGTGATATGTTTACTTTTTTTTTTTTTTTTGAAACATAAGAAAAGTAAAGTATGAATAATAATCCATGTATTTAATTATAATGTGTTTTCACTATATAAAAATACTTAATTTCATAAAATATGGATTTTTGAAAATAACATAACATACCTTAATCTTAATTTTTGAATAGCTTGCTTTTATTTGAGAATTTTCAGTTAAAGAGGATAAAAATAACATGGAATTGAATCCAATTTCTAGATTTTGAGAAATACAATAAAACATGCATTTTTTACTTTAAGAAATTAAATATGATCTTTTATTTTGAGTTTTCCACCTCCTCTATGCCGTAAATAATTTGAGGTTTTCTAGAAACAAAACTTAAAATATATATTCTTTATTTACAATGCTAGAAAATAAAAATATACATAGTCCATTACAAAACTAATAATATTGAATGACATCGAAGACTCCCACTATATATTTGTCAAGAAGCTTAGTTTAATCGATCGCTGGAGAATAATTGTAACACCCCCTGTTAGCCTTCCCAACTTAGGGGCGCGCTACAGTGAGTTAGGTGGTTCAAACAGCGGAAGACTTGAACAAACAAGTAGGAATAATGGTTCACACCCAATGAGTTCAACAACTATATTGAATAAGCATAAGTTGTAACGAGGAATGCAACCTCGTATACAAAGGGTACGAATAAATGACAATATGAAGTAGTTTGGATCTCATTAATGATCACAATCAGGGAAGGGAAAAAGATCAGAGTTTCTTGCAGCAGAGAGTTACGCAGTGGAGATATGCATATGAAGATGCATATCTCAGGATCAAGGTTCTTGCTCCGTCAGTCATGCCCTCTACACTTCCGCATCCGCATCGCTGTGGAGACATGCCCGAAAACATACATTTATAGATATGAATGCTATGCCACACACAGATAAGCCACGTGGTTTTAAGAAAACAATTACCGTGTTTATCCAAAACATTTTATCACTGCATGCAGATTCACTCAAATGAAATCAATATCTGTTTTACTGTTGTGTGATTGGAAGTTGGCCTACTTCCGAATCACGATGAACAATTGGGAATGGCCGAACCACTCGACCCACTGTCATCATTTAGTGCACTGGTCTCAGAACTCACTGCATTGAGACCCGATCGATTTAAGACACAGTGTGTGTCCCACCTTATTTCTCCGGAGGTATCAATACTCCATTGAGTGACCAAGTCTGAGCTTGACTCGAGACAACGGAGGATCAATGCCCCCAGGGTTTAAGAGTCTTGGCGCAGGATTCCTTCGAAACCTGGTTCTATTCTCGTTAAACCCAATCTCCCTGGTCAACTATGTTTGACCAGAGGAACAGATATGAAATCAAAACAGTTTGGCATAGACAATCGATTTAAAACAAAACATTTTGCATGCTTTTCAGAAAAACAAAGCTTATAGCTCAAAAGGCATTTTATTTTTTTTACAGAAAATAGTCCCCACCTTGACAGCTTACGGATGTTTAAGCGTAAGTAGGTAAGTTCGTGTTTGAAAGCTCCCTTGTCACCCTGTGTTCCCTTCAATTGATAGCATAAGAAAATATAACAAATTAGGTGGATCATCTAACGTGTCATTATCAGTGCTTGAACTGATGCTAAAGGTAAATCTCGGATCCTATGACTGGCTAATCTATCCGACTGACTGGCTGACACGAACCAACAATCCAACATGCAACATTTGTACCTCAATATGTACAAGTAACTTATTTAT
>JAPKLW010000458.1:316058-338659 GCA_026898455.1 Plectranthus barbatus
AATTAATTAAGCTAATTATCGCTTAATTAAAATCCGGGATATTACATCCTTGCAACACAAGCACAATAATATTTGCAAATATCATCTTAAAACAAATAAAATGATCAATGAGTTTAGACATATTATTTGAAAACATAAATCTTATAAACTATATGAACAACATTCATAAGAAAATAAGAGTAATGGTTGTCCCTTCGCTCGAGGTGTAGTGATTAAAGCACTTTGGTTGTGGCTGAGAGGTCACAGGTTAAAGCTTCCAGGGGTAGTTATTTTCGGAAACCAATATAAAATTTGTCAATCAAATAATTAGTTAATTATCGTGATTGAGCTATTAAGTACTTGTCATATTTGAAGCATCCATATCCACCAATAAAATAATTTATAATAATAATAATATAATAATAATAATAATAATAATAATAATAATAATAATAATAATAATAGATTATTTCCATAATTCATTAACTATTATTTTAGAAAAAATATTGGGCGGACAAAAAAAAATTGTTGAAGGGTCTAGCCTTTTGGTATAGATAGAATAGTTGCCAAATATATGGCCATGTTATTTTTCAAAGGTTGTTTGGGCAGAAAAAAATATTTAATTGAGGTTTTGCTTTTTATTATATATTTAGATATAGATATTGATTGTTTAGGTGGATTTATAAATTGGTTATAAATTCAAACAATCCACATGAATTTTAAAACACTCGGGAATGCTAATAAAAATACGAAACTAATGTTTATATTGATTGATATAATATTTTTTATGTGATAAAATACAATAACTATATTCCTATACATATTAAATAGTTTCACCATTTTTCATATTTATTAAATAGTTGTATTCTTAATTAGTAATCTTTATTATTGATTACATTGATTAATTTCCTTGTTTCCCTATTATTTTAATTTAATACCTCTCATATCATCACTGTTGTCATTTTGCCCATACTTAGGAATAAATCTCAATTAAAGCCCTTATAAACAATAATTAAGAATTGTTACATTGTGCATGGAATATTTGTTGGTTTTCTATTTAGGTATTTATAAATGATATATTTTGAGCAAGGCAATCACTCGATTATTAAAAAAAAAAGTGGATGAAACTTCTTTCAATTTGAAGAATTATTATATTAAATTCTAAATTTAATACACAACACTAAAAATGTAAAAGATGTGAGAATATGAATAATTGACATGAAAGGATAATAATAATTATTATTTTACAACCAAACGAATGTAAATCAAAGGACAAAAATTGTTAGAAAAATATTTATATAAATCAACTAAAAATAATTACAGTTGGAGAACATTTAACAAATTATTCACACGTGAAACCATCCTAAATTTGTAATCCCAGTAGAGCAAAAATATTTGCAAACATGCATAATTCCAAGTTGGATTTTTCTTCATTGCAATCTTATATTTCTTCCTCCAGCCAAACTCTTTCTTCCTCGTAATTCTTAGACTAACAAAAGGCTTATACTTCACTTTTCCTAACAAATACAATAACAACTAAAATTACTCAACCCATAAGAAAAATAGAGAAAAAGTTTATGTGGTATTGATTCAATATCTTGATTATTTATACAAATCTCTAGAATTATTTTAGTTAATTTGCAATTAAAATCAACATATTAGTCGTCACTGATTATGCAAGAATCATTCTAATGCGTATAATTAGGTAATTAGAGCAGATTAGTATACAAAATGCATATAATTCGGTAAATCATTCTAATGTATATAATTAGGTAATTAGTGCAGATTATAATACAAAATGCATGATATATTAGTTATTTTTGGTTTTAATGTTGGCATAAATCATGCAAAATAATTAGGCACATAAATAGTAGTTTAATACCAATAATCTTAGTGGATTTTTGGACTTGAATTATATATGCGACTTTTTATCTTAAATAATTATTTTTTATGCGTTAATAATATAGTTACCTTAATTATTGTATATAACTATTTTAGGTTAGTTTTAGTGGGCGGGAAAAAAAGTAGAGGTGAGGGGTTCTGCTTTTATATTAACTAGTATTGCACCGACGCAATGCGTGGAAACTTTAATCATTTATATTAAAGTAATTTTAATATTTTATTTATATGTAAACAATATGAATGTTTAAACATAAAATTGTTTGATAGTATATATATCATAAATAGATATTTTTATATATAATATATATGTAATATTATATTGATATTGTTTGGTTATTGATAGTGCATACCTCTTAGCGATTCGTTAAAGAATCATATTATTTTTATGTTTATGAGTTTATTTTCTTGTCCAAAATAATTTTATCATTTGTGCTCATGTAAACGAAGCTCGTGTTTCATTTTTCACTATTATAATATTTGTTGGGGGTCAAATTGAGGGGCGGATGCAAACTTAAAGATCTGTGGGGCTTGAATAGATCTCGTAGGATTGTGCTTTTATTTTATTTTATCAATTTAACTATAAAAAACCCTAAACTCGTGGGGGCGGCCGAGTCGGGCCGACCCCGTGAGTCTATGTATAGTAGTGCCCCTACTTAATAATAAGTTACGCTAATATTTTTAATTTATTTCAAATGATCATGTTTGCAGCGACTTCGTTTGTTTTTATCAATTATTTCATCTAATGATGTTTGTAATCTAAATTCTTTTTATTTAAAATTATTAATAAATTAATATTTAAACAAACTAAGTCAGAAAATAAGATTGTTATTGTTTTTACAACTATTTTATGGTTTCGTTTAGTATTTTATTTTACTTAATATAACATACTGTTAATTTGTTAATAAATTTTTAATATTTTAAATAACTTGTTTCCTTGATTTAATTAAACTTGAGAAGTGTATTATAATTCTACAAAAAAATCTTCAATTAAAGTATTGCCTATCAATTTTCATATCCTTTTTTTCTGAAAAAGAATTGTTAAATTAATTTATCTGTACCATATAAATAAAAAATTTGCATGAAAATTCAAAAAGCAAAATAAAAATACTGAAGAGTAGAGAATTCATATAACAAAAGTTCTACTCCATAATAAGAAAAAATTCAAATATGATGAACATATAATGCAAATTACAATTTGTAAATGGATCTCGCATTGAAATGTGAAATTTCAAGCCAATATACATTCGTCTGTTTCTATTTTCCTCCGTACAATCATTATTTGAACTTCAATTTGAAGCCAAATAATATGGCATACAATATATATATAAAAAAAAAAGGAGTGAGAGAGAGACTAAACTAAACTAAACAAAACAAATATGCATAATTATATTTCTCATTTGAGAGGAAATTGAGGAGAATGATGAAATAGTAAATAGAGAACTCATATTTATAGTGAAAACATAACAATAAAATTTTCAAGATTTGATCATATTCTACCATGATTTAAGGATTATGTTTAATTTGATTGCCATGTAAATCATGATGAAATTACTTCTTTGATTAATAAAATCATGTACTCAATCTATATTTATACTTATAAAATCAACTAAATCGAGAATATTAATGATCAAATCAATTATAATCACCTCATTATTATTTGAGCTGGTGATTTTGAATTGATTAATTATCTAAAACTTATAAATCTACTTAAATATTGAGTACTAATAATCCTAATATATTAATACGTCTTCTTTCCAATTCCATATTTATCATTCACAAACTAAACACAAATGAGATGCATTTAATATAAAGTCATTTAGGAATAATTGATTAATGTGTACACTAATTCCCTAAAAATCTGATTCAATTTGATACATATTTCCCTAAAGTTGAAAATTGGTGTATGTTATGGAAAATAATCATTAAAATATTAATTGATTTTTAATTAATGTATACATATTTTCCTAAATTATAGAGATTAATTATAGAATATTAATAATTATGATAAAAACAATCTAATTGATTTATACATATTTCCCAATATATAGTTAAAATCTCACTTATTTAATTTTTTGAAAAATTATTGAAAACTCAAGGGATATTGAAATAATTATAGAATATTTTACAAAATAATTAATGAACTGAGAAGTTAAATTATTGAATAAATATATATAGATATAAATATTTCCCTAAAATATATAGATTAATTATAATGGAATAATAATTAAAAAAATCAATTTAATTGATTTATACATGTTTAGCTAAAATATATATATTGATTATAAGATTTAATTTGTGTATCCCTAATTTTAATCAAGTTCACATTTTAGTATAGGAACATTTCTATAAAGAATTTAATTCAATTTAAAATATATGTATATATATATTTCCCTACAAAACATTGACGCATATTCTTCTAAAATCAATCTAATTTATTTGTAATTCATTTATACATATTCTCCAAAAATATATATATTAATAATTTAGGAAAAATCAATGTAATTGATTAATGCATATTTCCCAAAAAAAATATGAAATTCAAAGTGAAAAATATATAGAATGTTTAACACAATAATTAATGAAGTGTAGTCTATTTAATGAACCATTAATGCAACTGAAACTTAGCTTAAATTGTCTCCGGTATTGTTTTAATATATATATAGATATAGATATAGATATAGATTTTAATTTTTATTAAATAACGTGTATTTCATATATATTTTTTTCGTTCAAGAATGAAAGTATGTAACCGAATTTTCTAATAAAAGCACTTTGTCTCTTACAATTTTCTTAAAAGTCTCAGTGTGATTTAGGAGTAATTTGCAAGGAAATAATTAGCATCTGCATATAATTAATTGATCTGTAGTTCGTGAATGATGAAGTGAAAATTTTTATATATAACAATTTGATTCTTATATGAATTTTTTTTGTTCATAAATACAAAGTACACAATTCTATATATAATAATACATTAGATTATAATATATTGTAAAATGTAAAATCTCAAAAAAATAAAACTACTGCATTACATAGATCAAAATAATATAAATATAAAGATTTATTTTCTTATTCATTATTTATCATTTGTTTAGTTTGGTCTATTTTTTGAATATGTAAATTGTACACTTATTTTTAATTTCTCACATTTAGTTATATTCCTATTTTCTATTGGACATTTAGTGAAAACTAAATTGATTAAAAGTTGATATCATATAAAATTAAAATAAATATATAGGGGTGTAATCAAATCGAGTCGAGTGAATAGTGTCGTGCTCAAATTTGACTCGTTTAGTTTCGAGTCGAGTTTCGAGCTTTTTTATTGAATTTTTTATGTCCACGAACTTTATCGAGCTTTTATCAAGCTTAAACGAACTTTTTAAATTTAAAATATATTTAAGATTTTAATTATTATTTTAAAAAGAGTTATTTATTCCAAAAATAATATAATATTTATCTCAAATTCTAAGTTTTTTTTTTGTTATTAGCTAGAAAGATTTATCATTATTGTTACTCTTAAATCATGAAAATGTTATTTTTTGTAAAAGTAATTATTTTATATTTCTTACTAATTTTAGCTAACGAGCCTGTCACGAGCTCACGAGTCGAGTACTATGATGCTCAAGTTTGATTCATTTAATAAACGAATTTTACTAAACGAACTCGAACGTGCTTTTATCGAGTCGAGATCCGAGAAGCTCACGAACAGTTTGATTCAATTACACCCCTATAAATATATAGTTTTCTATTTAGGATCAATTCAAATATGGTAATATATTACTCTAGTTTTATTTAATATAATACCTGATTTTCGATTTTTCGATACATAAATCTCATTATTAGTAGAAACTAAAAATACTAAGATTTATTGCAAAAATTAATTTTGCCTTCGCATTCAAATCTTTAAAAAGGATATTAATAATTAAGGTTTGCATTTCATGAAATCCAAAATAAGCAGTGAAACTTTTTTTTCAACTCCAATCTTAAAATTACTATGCGTTATTTTTTTTAATCAAATAGTATCTTTTAATTACTTTGACACACATCAATCATATACATTGTGTGATAATTTAATTAAACCGAAAAATTATATGACTAAGTGGATCTTACTATCCCCATGATGATAACCTAAGCCTTTGATAAAATATTAATTTTTCATTCATTCATCAAACAACCTAAAATCTTATTATTTACCTCCCCCGTTGCATCAATGACCACACCCAACCTTTACATTTTCTATTAAAATATAAATATTTTTCTCATTCAATATAATATAAAAATTAAAAAATATTTTAAATTCACAATGACATAAATAAATTAGTGGAAATATTTTTATCTACTCATTTTCATAAAACACATATCAAAAATACTCACTTCTTATAACACATCAAAAATACCCAAAAGTACAAAATTTTACATGGGAAATTGGGTTTTGCCAAATTTGATTCAATCATTGTTTACATGATCATAATATGATTACTTAAAATAGATTTTGTAATTAAGATATTAGTTTCAGATTTAAAAAAATTTGAAATTTCATATTATGTAATTTCAGTTCGGGTCTGATCCGGGTCAGACTCATGAACCTTCCAGGAACCGACTGAGTAATGGGAAAAAATTGTGGGACTGATCGGAACCGACCCGGATCAGACCAGAAACCGACCCAGTACCGAACTGCGTTCTGGTCTGATCCGGGTCGGTTCCGGTCAGTTCCACGGTTTTTTTGTTTTTTTCATATGCTTAATTTTTCCTACTTTTTTCACGCACTACGGTCCAATAAAGTAATAAATAATCTGACATAAAAATTACATGACCATCGATTATTTACATACATTATTGTCCTATGTGCATTATTTTTCCAACTTTTTACATATAATATTGGTCAAATGAGCTCATAAAGTATATTGACATGAATAATGCATGACAATCAATTTTCTTTTTGACTACATGAGTGGATGGTAATTTTGCGTACACTGCAATGCTGATGAGTAAATGGCCATTCACTGTATTTGACAAGATCAGTCAATTCATGAAAATAATTCAAATTGGTTTGTCTATAAAATCCAATTCATTTGCAAAAGACGAAGCATACACATTCACTATATCTTCCTTCCTTATTCTCTCCTTCCTTTATAGATTCAATTAATTTTCTCATTTCCCTCGATTTGAAATGAATAATTGGTGCACTATATTTGTTCATTACAATGGGCAGTTTGATGATTCATCCAACTACTTGGGTGGAGAGGAAAGGTTGGTTTACATCCCAATGAGCAATCTTTACATACAGTATCTAAGAAATAGCATCCAGTCGCTTCTGGATTCCGAAAATATTCAACTTCAGTATAATCTCTATTATACAGCCCAGAGTCGTAGTGGAAGAAATGTAAGATCGTTGTTGGCGACGGATCTTGATCTGCAGCGGCTTTGCTCTGTTTTTTCAGAGCCCAACGTTTATGTTGTTTTCAACAATATAATCAACATTGGTGTTGGGAGTTATCAGCGGGAGCCATCCCCGTACAGACCGTTCATATCTTCCTTTAGTCCACCGTCGAATGCTACTTTCAGTCCATGTTCGGAGGACCTTCAAAGGTTCGATTCTTCTATGTTCTTTGATCAACCTTACGAAGGTGGTGTAAGCGGGAGTTCACATATTCCCGACTTAAACAAGGGTGGTGGTTTAGTGGAGTCTGATGATGACGATAATGAGGAGGAGGCTGAAGACTCATCTGAGTCAGAGGATGAGGATTTCAACCAATCTTTAATGCATTGTACGGTGGCTGAATTTTCTGCCTGGGTGCAATCTGTTGGTGGTATGAATGCTTTTGTTTCAAATCTTTTGCCGGCTCATCCTCTACCTGAAGGTCTGGAAGTCCAATTGAATAATTGGTTACTTCCAATCATTCCATTGGAGACTTCTGATTCACCCGTCCTTCAAGACGTCGCAGCCATACTGGACCAGGAGTTGACGGAGGGTGCCATATTTTGGAGCAGAGATGATCTGCTCGTTGCTGTTGGTCTCTGGCATATGGAGCAGAGACAAGAATTTAAAGTTGTCCGGTCTGATAGTACTCGTGTTGAGTACAAGTGCAAACGAGATGAGAGTTGTTCGTTTCTTATACGTGCTACGTGCAAAGCTCAATGTTGGATTGTACGCAAGTTCAAACCTATTCATAGTTGTAGGATGAATCTTGCCTGAGTTGGTGCACGTAATGTTCGTTCAAAAGATGTGGCTGCTTATTTTGCAAGGAAGATGCGTTAGCAAGGGTCACTCATCAAACCGCGTGAAATTATAGCCGAGCTGCAAACAAGTTTTGGCATCCGTACGACTTATGGTTCTGCGCTAAAAGCACGGAACGCAGCCCTCTCGATGTTGTATGGTGGTGTCTAAGATTCTTTCAAGATGCTGCCGAGGTACCTCGAGGTACTTGTTCAGTATAATGCATGGATGCTGACAGATCTTGATATTGCTCCGGATGGATGTTTTCGCCACTTGTTTGTGGCACTGGGTGTTTGTCGAACTGCTTTCGAGTCTTCACTGAGACAGGTTATTGTTGTCGATGCTACTCATTTGAAGGGAAGAAATAAAGGAGTTTTATTTGTTGCTGTTACCAAAGATGGTAATGAACAGGTCTTCCCACTTGCCATCGGTGTTGGCCCGATAGAGAATGACGAGTCTTGGATTTGGTTTATGACTCGACTCCGGATGGCTTTTGGCTGCAACGATCAATTATTGATCGTATCTGACCAACACATTAGCATTTCGAATGCTATGAGCGCAGTGTATCCAGGTACCGCACACGGACTTTGTTTTTATCATTTACAAAATAAATTAACTAGCTTCCGTCCGAACATTGTCCCGTTGTACCATCGTGCTGCGCATGCGTATCGGTCGACTATATTTAAGCAGGCTATGGATCAAATGAAAGTTTCAAATCCGATAGCATACGACAAGTTAATGGATATTGGACCTGAAAAGTGGGCTAAATCGAAGTGTCCTGTCCACCGGTATAGTTTCTTGACCTCAAATGCGGTCGAGATCTTCAATGCAAGACTGCTGGATGCTCGTCGATTGACAATCTGCTCGCTGTTAGAAGCATATAGAAGTATTGTCGAGACTTGGTTCGACCAGCGACGTGCCAAAGCTGCTAATTGGACTGATGACTTGACAGAGGAGGTTGTAGCGAAGATGGAACCTTTGGTGGAGAAAGCACGCTCATACAACGTGGTTCGTACATTGCAACATGCCTTCAAGGTCAATGACGACACTCGGTCTTGGAATGTGGATGTACAATCTTATTTTTGTGACTGTCGTGAGTTTCAACTCGATCTGATGTCGTGCGTTCATGCAGCAGCTGCAATTCGGTATGAAGTATACTCATTATTTAGTTTTCATTTATAACCTCCAATAGTTTCTAATTTTGTTTTATAGGGCATATGGATTGAATCTGTATGACTTCATTTATCCCTACTACAAGACCGAGACTTGGCGTGAGATATATGGTGCGGTTGTTAATCCTCTCCCCCCTCAAGATGAATGGGATGTTTCATCTGAAGCAGCATCAGTAGTTGTTTTGCCGCCAATAATAACACGTTAAGCAGGTCGGCCAAGGAACAATCGACGTCCTTCAGGTGCAGAGCATTCTCAATCTTCTACCAGTAGACATCGCGCCCCTAAACGTTGTAGTATTTGTAGATCAGATGGTCATACGAAACGAAGTTGTCCTGATAGGGTCCCGGACAATCAGTAAATTGTAATGTTTGGTTCTCAGTTGTATGCTTATTTGATCATTTCAATAAATATATGTTTGCATAATCATAAAGTAAAAGATTTTACACAAATAAAAATGTTAACTACTGAACATCGGAACTACACTCAAATAACCCTAATGCTATAAAAGTACGATAAAGGTAGGTGCCCGCATCGCTCTCCATCCACACTCGTGTCGGACGTCGAAACAATAGCATTTCAATATGTGCTAGCGCATAAGTTGCGCTTTGCTTCGGCATCGTCCCGTGGAAAAGTGATGTCCATCGCGTCTCTTGCGGGGCGGCAGGGCGAATAGTAAGCCCGAGAGAGTTTTCTTACCAATAGTTTATGGCTCTCAGATAATGCTTCATCTTATTTGTCATCTTTGCCAGTTCTTTGCCCAATCTGGTATGCTATTGAAGACTTATATCCGCCAAATAGGCATCATATATGTGCACCGTATGATTTCGAATACTGAATTCGACAGCAACCCAGTGAGTAAGCAGGAATACTGGTAACACAATCTACAAAAGAAAAAATTTATAAACAAGTGTTAACCATAGAAAATAATATTCTTTTGCATTAAATTGTAATATATTAAAGTATTTACCGTATCTGCACCTTTCCAATCTCTTGACACTGGAGTGTCTTGGCCTTTACCGAAATCTAAGAGGTCATCTGGCTCCAGGCGAGGTACTCTATCTCAACGATAATGATGTCTCATCAACATCTTAAACAATATAGAACATCAGTATTAAATACTTATTACTAAATAATATATAAAATAATTTGTGGTTGAATACTTCACTTACAAAGAATCTTGGTAGGATAACCCGAACAGTCGTCTCTGCAGTCATATAGAACCTCCTCTGCAGGACTGGAATATACGCCTATAGAATATCTCGGCCCAAATCGTTGGTCAGATTCTCCAAAAAGCTAAAATAACTATGCGGGAATTGCCACGGTCCCCATATTTGGGCTCTGACTGCCTCGGGATCACCATCTCTCCACTCATTATAATTCAAATGCACATCTATCTCAACCCCCCATGGTCGTCCATCATTCGGTTGCATAAGAAAAATTGACAACATAAATAAGATAAGTAAAGAAATACATAAATGAAATTAAATAATAATACTTACTAGATATGCAATATCATATGCTAATAAGGATACAAAATGATCAGTCGTCCTCCTCGGCTGGCTACTGATCTCTCTAGGACCCCGTGGGTGCGAGATAGCAACGTCAGTATCAAAACTGTCTAAGAAAACTAGGGGTACCTGATCCCGTCCACCAAAAACACTCTGACAGTCATCATCAGGGATTACAAGTCTCTTACCCCTATCAATATTCGTATCCCTCCTCTGCCCCTCCATCTCCTCCAGCCTCTGTCTGGTCTCACCACCAGATACAATCATCCTCCTCCTCTCCGCCTCCTCCGGCCTCCTACTGGTCTCACCACCAGATACAATCATCCACATCCTCTCCGCCTCCTTCGGCCTCCTAGTGGTCTCACCACCAAGTACACTCGTCCTCCTCCTATCCGTCTCCTCTCCGTCTCCTCTAGCTCTACGACTCCAATCACGACTCCTATCACGAGCCAAGACCTCTCTGAAGGCCGCATCATCTATATCTGTGCAATGACGGCATCTAGATGCACGGAATAAGTCTGTAACTAGGGGGATCACCCTCTCTGTCAGTGCCTCATGAATAACGGTCCGGATACTATCCAATATACTCCCAGATGGACGATGTCTCCTAGTATCCCGGGAATCCCCACTGGAAGAATGTGCATGATGCCACGCCCGAGTGCGTCTACGGGACGGTGTAGCGGTCTCCGACGGTGATCCTCCCTCTAACTCCCCACCAACTCCTCTCCCAACCCGTCCTGCACCTGCACCCCGTCCAGCACCCTCTTCTGCACCCCGACCCGCACCCTGTCCTACACCCCGTCCTGCACCCTGTACTAGATTTTCTGGCAGTCGGAACTGTACCCCAATCGGATTGTCCATCTCCGCAGAAGTAAAATATAACATCTCCTTCTCAGCAAGAGAAGCCTCCAAATTAGAACTCACTTCAAGCTGTGAATTAAAGTACTAACAATTAGAAAAATATTAACGGATAATCTAGATAGCCAACAAATTACATACCTCATCTTGAACGAAGAATTGCCCCCAATCAATCGTATCCGGCCTCAAAAACTCCCATTTCATAAATCGAGGGAGTGCATCAGGCCTTCGCAGAATAGCGCAGGCACGACCCAACTTAGGAATGGCCTCATAGGCCCACACCTACAAAAAATAACATAAAATATTTCACTCTTGTAGGTGTAAGAATTAATTAATTAACAAAATTAAATTATACCTGTAATGCCCAAATGGACCCGCCTAAAATAAAGCTCGCACCACTGATTCGATCTGCTGTGGTAGGGGCAAGGTCCAAATAATAACATAAACACTGAAAAGCATATGCCCCCCATGGAAATGAACCCCACCTACCCAAATCCTCAACCAGAACATATACCAACTCTCAATCTTTCTTTTTTCGGAAAGTCCTAAAGCAAAATTCCAAGCTGCTAATATATTAGCCACCCTTAAGTACAAACCATGATTAGTGCGTTCTATTTTTTTATCCCTAAAAATCATCAATAATTCTCTAGCGCTAAGACTCTTACCCCCACAAACTGTACGAAAAACTGAAGTGCTAGAAGGATCGTGATCGGCAGAGGGATCAAAAACACTAGAACCAAAAACAAATCCTGTAACTAATGCAAATTCGGGCACTCCAAATTCTATAATCTGCCCATTAATACAAAACCATAAAGCATTAGGGGATTCACTAGTAATTTGAAAGCCTAATAGCTCTATTAATAGTTGCGATGCACTAGGACCATTTTTCTTCCAAATTAATAAGTTACCGAACGGCTCATTAATAAATTGATTAAGCAACCCATCACCCCCTATCGAATATAATGTATCATTAATAGTCTCTAAAGTGGTCACTTTAGTGTATAAGTTCACTTTAGTAATTAGACCACAAAAAGAGGGCCTAATCCACTGTGGCTGCAAAAATCAAACACAAATGCAACAATTATGAAAGATTCGCCGATTTAACATGTAATTTAATTCAACAATATGCATAATTCAACAAATTCAACCAAATGCATAATTCAAAATAATTGCAACAAAAATTATTCAACAAATTCTAGGCGAATTACTTCAACAATTGCAAGATAAAATAATTCAACAAATTCCACTAATTTCATTCGAATTAATTCACCAAATTGAAAATAAAATAATTCAACAAATTACCAAAAAATCAACCCAATTACACACGACATCCATGTAAATAATTCAACAAATTCAACTAAATAATTCGGCATTCTACATTCCAAACATGTAAATATTCAAATTTAACATATACACATTCCAATCTATGCATAAAATCATTAAAATCTATAAAATTTCAAGATAAAAAATCTTATTTTTTTTCCGAATATAAACCGTAAAAAAAGAATCAAAATTGGAGGAGTGGGATTTACAAACTTACTTCTTGGTCGGCCATGTCAATTTAACAATTGGAATTGGTGGTTGGGAAGGATTGAGCAGTCGACTTCGTGAAGGGGACCAGACCCAGTTTTTCTTTCGTGAGAAACCGACGCAGAATGGGGAAAAAAGGGTTTTCTCGTGTTCAAATATTTTTTTTCAAAATTTTGACCGGATCGGTATCGGTAATGCCGATACCGACCCGGGTCGGTTTCGGGTTTACACGCGGGTCCAGTCGGATTCGGGTCTAATCTGACTCGCGTCAGTTTTATTATGAACGAAACCGACCCGACAACGGTCTGATCTGGGTCGAGTCGTGGTCTGATCCGAGTCTGATTCGGGTCTGATCCACTTTTTATTTTTTTTTTACAAAAATCTAATTTTTCAAATAACTTATAATTCTATTTTTTAAAAAAAGTTCGAATATTTCCAGTATTTTAAATTATAAAGCTAATAAAATTTAAATAAAAAATCATTGTTATTTGAAAAAAAGTACACTGACATGTGACTTTAACTGAAAAGTGTACTTTTAGGTATTTTTGATATGTGTTATAAGAAGTGAGTATTTTTTATATGTGTATTAGGCTAAATGAGTATTTTGAATTTTCCACTCAATAAATTATATACACTAAGAATATATAATTTATTTGACAAATGAAAATTTCCACAATAAATATAAAATAAAATGTAAATTGACAACATACAAATATAACACATGGAATTTAAATTACATGTACATAAACTATTAATTAAATATTATAATATTTATTCATAAAATTAATCAAATATTCTCTCCGTCCCACTTATTAAATTGGGCGTCCCAACTGAATTGTAATATTTCCAAAAATGACAAAATTTTCACTATCAACAATAAAATATTAATCCCACTAACTCATTCTACACTTATAACTCTTAATTTATGTGCCGAAAATAAACGTACAATTATAATGAGACGGAGGGAGTACCTTTTAATAATAATTTAAAATTTAAAATATAAATTATAGTAAAAAATGGCACCAATAAGAGTGTGCCACATGTTTATTATTAAGCAAAAATAGGAGAGTTGCTCACAATTTTATTATTTTTATAAAATTTTCTTGCGTTTGTTGTATGCCGATGACTTTGTCGCTGGGTCACTGCTGGTGCGTGACAAAATTGGCATTCACCTAAAACTTATCTATAACAACAGTATTTTAACAGTGAATGGCCACAGAAGGGTTGACTCGGACTTTCCCGGTCTTCTTCAACTGCGCCAAAATTCCAACAGAAACGGTCCCACTTTCAAGCAAGAGGCAGGTTTTATTATTACAATTGAAGAAGTTGATGCTGTGCAAGAAATGCAGAGTCTGTGAGTTGAAGGATCGGATATCGAAAAACTATGGAAGTATTGTTATCCCTATTACTCGGAGCTGCTGCTTTGGGTTTAGTAGTGAAGTTACTGAACTGGGCGTATCTGCGGCCAAAGAGGCTTGAGAAAGCACTGAGGAAGCAGGGTCTGAATGGAAACTCCTACAGATTGGTGGTTGGCGACTTGAAAGACTTCATGAAGACGGTGGAGGAAGCCAAGTCCAAAACCATCAATCTTGATGATGATATCAAGCAAAAGGTTGTGCCTTTCATCTCCCAAATCGTATCCAAATTTGGTATGTTATTTCCCCCTCCTCGTTTTTGTTGGCGTGATTTGGTCCTCAATTAATCACTTTTTCGAGTTCCTTTTACGTTTTTGCTGATTGATCATGTGTTGATGCTTTTGTTTAAACAATTAAAAACTATCAGTCAGATAAATTCTTAATTTTCATACTTGAAATAATATATGGGTAAAGTGGAAGGTATTAAAGAATGCATTAATATGAAAACTGTAGTGATTTGGAGATGGTGTTGTGTAAAACTGTAAACTTGATATGAAAGAAATAGTTATGTCCGAGATTATTTATGTTAAAACACTAATTGTGATGAAATAAAGCACACTAAACTTGCTCCAAATTGCAGGGAATGAATCGTTTTTCTGGTTTGGGCCGAACCCCGCTCTCATCGTGACGAGCCCTGAGTTAGTTAAGGAAATTCTCACAAAGTCTGATTTGTTCAGGAAGGCGTCCAACTCCAACCCACTTACGAAGCTGTTCGTTCAGGGAGTTGTGAGCTATGACGGTGAAAAATGGGCTAAACATAGGAAAATCATCAACCCTGCTTTCCATGTTGAGAAGCTCAAGGTTTTCCATATATTCGGCATGATCATGCATAATATAATACTACTATACTATATGTAATAAGACGAGGCTGACTTTGGACTGTGTCCGCAGCTGATGCTTCCGGCCTTCTCCACGAGTTGTGAAGAAGTATTGAGCGGCTGGGAAAAGAGTCTTTCACCGGAAGGATGCGGTGAGGTGGATGTGTGGCCTTATCTTCAAAGCCTAACGAGCGATGCAATATCAAAAACTGCATTCGGAAGCAGCTATCAAGAAGGGAGAAGGGTTTTCCAGCTACAGAGCGAACAGGCTGATTACGCCATGATGGCAATGCGCTCTGTGTACATTCCTGGATGGAAGTAATCACCTCTATACACTCAATTTATATTTCTGGCGCTGGTAGTGGTGATGATGTTTCATGTGATTTTACAATGTGCAGATATGTGCCGACCAAAAGGAACAAGAGAATAAAAGAAATTGCGGGAGAGGTTCAGTCCATAATCCGGGATCTTATCGACAAGAGGGTTGAAGCGATGAAGACAGGGGAATCCAGCCATGAGGACTTGTTGAGCATATTGTTGGAGTCAAATGCCCAAGAAATCGAGCAGCACGGCAGCAAAAGTTTCGGGTTGACCATGGATGAAGTAGTGGAAGAGTGCAAGCTGTTTTACTTTGCGGGCCAAGAAACAACTTCCACGCTGCTCGTGTGGGCAATGGTGTTGCTGAGCAGACACCAGGAGTGGCAGAGGAGAGCCCGAGAGGAGGTGTTGCAAGTCTTCGGTGATCAAACTCCAGATTTTGATGGCCTGAGCCAACTCAAGATTGTAAGTCTGATAGTCTACGTGTTTGCTTGATGAACTGTTCTCTAGCTAACATCATGATCAACAACAGGTTACCATGATTTTGCACGAGGTTCTGAGGCTGTACTCACCTATAGTCGCTGTGAGACGGGAGTTGAGAGAGGCGACAATGTTGGGAAAGTATAAATTACCAGGAGGAGTTCAGTTCATGGTTCCAATCATCCTGCTCCATCACGACCCTGAGATTTGGGGGGACGATGCATTGGAATTCAATCCGCAGAGGTTCAGTGAAGGAGTGATGAGGGCGCAGAAGAAGCAAGGTGTGTTCTTCCCGTTCGGGTGGGGGCCTCGAATATGTGTGGGACAGAACTTCGCGATGGTGGAGGCGAGAGTTGCCCTGGCTATGATTCTGCAACGCTTCTCCTTCCAGCTCTCCCCTTCCTACACGCACGCTCCTGTTACAGTCGTCACGGTTCTGCCGCAGCATGGTGCTCACCTTATTCTACGCAAATTATAATCTGATTCTTTTACTTGAATAATATTAGTATATTTAATAGACAATAAGAATTAAGAATATTATTGGATCAAATATACACAAATATTTGAATTCTTAGAGTGGAAATAATTTTGTTTATTAGTCAATGCATCTTTTTTTAAAAAAATTTGTGGTAGCCATCCCATCCAGTCCACTACTGTCCAAAGCAGACATGGAAACTTCGCAACCACAGTCCACAGTTACTGCGGATAAGAAACCCGGACTTCTTTGTCTATCCATCTAAACGTGGTACCAGATCAAATCATCTATTTTACAAAGATATCTCATTATCTCGATTAATAATTTTTATTAATATTTTATGAAAATGAAATTTAAATATAATATAATGTACTTTAATTGATTCTTAAAAATAAAAATAAAAATTTTAATTAAATTTTAGTTATAAATTGAAAAATATTATGTACCCTAAATGGTGGGATAAACCTAACAATTGAACTTGTAAAATTAATCTAAATTATAATAAATTAAGGTTATAAAAAAAGCATCAAATAAAATTTAATAGGAACCTGGAGTGGAACATAATGGATGAAATATTGTATTTTGTGGCGGAATAATAATTTTTGTTTCTTAAAATAGCAGAAAATCTAATTGACAATATAATAAAATGAAAAATCTTAACTGGAATGCGATACACTAATTCGTATAAATTTGAATAATAAAATTGTTAGCATTATATGAAAAAAAAAAAAAAAGAAAGAAAAGGAAACTATGGCAAATAAATAATGCAGTGGGGTGCACAAGCAAGCACAGTCCATAACTCGAAGAGTAGGATAGAAATGGAAGGAGTGTACCAAATGATTGCTGCTTCTTGTTTTGCAATTGCTGTAGCTGTGGTGATCTACACATGGAGATTTATGAATTGGGTTTATTTGAGGCCGAAGAGGCTCGAAAGATGCCTGAGAAAGCAGGGTTTGAAAGGGAATTCCTACACCTTTTTCGATGGCGATCTCAAGGAGAGTTCCAAGATGCTGGAAGAAGCCTTGTCTAAGACCATGAGAATTGGTGATGATATCAAGCCGAGTCTTGGCTTTCCTTTTGAAGACTGTTCAGAAATATGGTATCCTACTCTATTTGAGCTTGAATTTGCTTCTCACTTGTGCTGTTTCTCCAAATCTTGATGGTGATGCACGTGTTTGCAGGGAAAGAGTGTTTTTGGTGGGTCGGTCCCATACCTGCAGTTATCATCACTGACCCAGAGCTCGTTAAGGAAGCGTTCACTAGGTTCCCGGTGTTTCAGAAGACCAAGAACTCCAATCCACTGACGAAAGTGCATGCGCAGGGACTGCTGAGGTACGAGAAAGAGAAATGGTGAAACAGAGGAAAATCATCAACCCTGCTTTCCACCTCGATAAATTGAAGGTAAACTGACATGCTTACTCTTTTGGGGGGGGGGGGGGGGGGGTTCTCTATCTATCTATCTATGTGTTCTTGTGTTGTGCTGATTGATGGATACGACTTACGAGGCTGATTTTCATTTCTCATAGCTGATGGTGCCTGCCTTCTGCAAGAGCTGCGATGAAGTAGTTTACAAATGGGAGCAGAGTCTGTCGCACCAAGAATCTTGTGAGATGGATGTGTGGCCATATCTCGAAAACATAACCAGCGACGCCATATCAAGAACTGCATTCGGCAGCAGCTATCAGGAAGGGAGACGAATATTTGAGCTTCAGATAGAACAAGCTCTCCTTGTTGCCAAGGCCTTGCAGTCCACATATATTCCGGGATCCAGGTAAAAACATACTCCTACCAATTACCACACTTCCACTTCTTATCATCGCATACCAAAGATGTGCATTTCTTGTGTAACAATGTTTTACTTGAACATGAAGATTCCTCCCAACAAAAAAGGAACAAGAGAATGAAAGAAATCGAAAGAGAAGTTCAGTCCATAATCCGCCCACTCATCCATATAAGGATCAAGGCAATGGAAGAAGGGGAAGCATCTGCAGGAAACGATGACTTGTTAGGCATACTGTTGGAGTCGAATTTCAAAGAAACCGAGCAACACAGGAGTAAGAGTTTCGGGATGAGCATTGATGAAGTGGTGGAAGAATGCAAACTGTTTTACTTGGCGGGACAGGAGACTACTGCCACATTACTGGCCTGGACATTAATCTTGTTGAGCAAACATCCAGATTGGCAGAGCAGAGCCAGGGAAGAAGTTGTGCAGCAATTTGGAGACCAAAAACCAAACTATGATGGACTAAATCACCTCAAAATCGTGAGTATTATCGTATTGAATGAATTAACTGCGCTGTTTAAATGTAACTTAGGTTATGCTTATGACTGCAGGTAAATATGATCTTACACGAGGTTTTGAGGCTTTATCCATCTGTAGTTGCGACTGCTCGAGAAGTGACCGAGGACACAAAGTTGGGGAAATTCATATTCCCGACTGGAACACGACTCTCTTTGCCAATCATCTTATTTCATCACGATCAAGATGTTTGGGGAGAAGATGCATTGGAATTCAATCCACAGAGATTTAGTGAGGGGGTGTTGAAGAGGCAAGGCATGTTTTGTCCCTTTGGGTGGGGGCCTCGAATTTGCATTGGACAGAATTTCGCCATGGCAGAGGCCAAAGTAGTGCTGACTATGATGCTGCAACGCTTCTCCTTTGAGCTTTCGCCCTCATACACCCATGCCCCAGTCGCTATTATTACAACTCGACCGCAGCATGGTGCTCACTTGATTATACACAAGTTCTAATTTTTGACTCATTTATTTGAATAATATAAATATATTTAATATAGAATAATAATTTGTACTGCAAACCTTTTTAAGTATAATATATTAATTTATATTTGATCGCACCCAAATATTTTCATTCAAATTTAAATTCATAATGTTTTGAACGCAAGTAAAAAGCTTAAACTATCTGTGAACAGCGCAATTCTTCCGTTTATTGGGTAAGCAAGCGCGTCTAGTTTAGGCCTGATAATTATATTACAAATCTGCTTTGAGTAGTTTTGAATGAACTCATTTTCGGCAGGCCTTCTTGGCTGATTATTTATATCGATTTTCACTTTCTCTCTATTCTGATTTCCCATTTAGTAGTAATATAATATTAGTCCTTATATTGAATTTAATACAACTAATTTTATTTGTAGAATATTCAAATAATGTTAATACTTTGTTATTGTTAATAGAAGAATATTGTATCATTTGTTAATTTGGTAGGTTTTTGAAGCATATATTCATTAGAGATATCAATCGAATTAACCAATAAATTTTAGCTTTATTTTATCAAGTTGTGGGTTATTTAATCTTGATCAAATTGAAGTCAAATTTCTTTAGACTAAAAAATCTCGACTGTAATCTAACCTTCGATTTTCGTAGCCCATCGGGCCTATTAATGACTAAAGTAAGATTTACAAAGGAGAATTTGAAACGTGGAAATAAAACAAAAAAATCTTAGTTTGAAGTAGGGCAAATTGATTGATTCTTGTGGTGTGGGTAAGGACAAGGGAACCATCTAGTGTAGTTATTGTGCGGTTAAAGTGGAAAATGATCTATTATTAGATAATATATGCATTTTTGTTAAATTATTTTTTTCTTCGAAACCCCAAGTATAGACTCAAAAAAAGTAATTGGTTATTGGAGTTTTTGAGTTGAGTCCCCTGATCACAAATTGAGGCTTGTAAATTGTCTATAGATGATTTGTTGATTAAATTCTTGGACTGGGTCAAGTGACTGTGTGATAAATGATGATTTGGTGTATTAGTGAGGTCACAGGGAAACTCAAGTCTTCATAAAATTAAGAAAATTATTGGATAAAAGAGTTTTATAAGTATTAAAACTCCTAATATATATAATTTATAATTATTTTCTAATGTGACATACAAATATCTCCTATAAATTTGTGGCAGCTATACTACCAGTCCAGAACAGACATGGAAACCCCGTAACCACAATAGTCAATTACTACGGATAAGGAAACGGGATTGATTGGCAACAATTATCGTTTATACCCCTTCTAGTATAGTGTTCAAAATAACTTGTTTCTGACCAATAATTTATGGCCATGGGTTCCAGTTTTTCCACAGACATCTTGATATATGAATTTAAATAAATTAGTATTTCACTTGTGCGTTATACGAAATTATTAAATAAGATATTAATAAAAAATATTGTATTTCTTTTAGAATTGTCGATTTAGGACCCGAAAGATAGTTGAATTATCGATTCAAAATTCGAAAGATAATTTGTCAAACTAGCACGTGAGAATTGTATGATCTTCGGGTCCTGGATTGAGAATTTTTTAGATCTTTTAGGTCCTGAGTTGAGAATTAATCTTTCGGGTCCTAAATTGATAAATAAACTTTCTTTAAGATCCTGAATTGATAAAATTCCTATTTTTTTATTTTTAAGAGAACACTAAATCTATTAAAATACTAAAAATTATTATAATGTGTCGTACTTTTGTAATACAAAGAGAGCATCTATATTTTTATTCCTTCATTCCTCACAATAGTTGATTTTTGTAAAAAATAATACTCCCTTCGTCCCGTCCGAATTGTTACACTTACCAAATCGGGCGTCCCAACCAAATTGTCATATTTTAAAAAATGACAATTTTTTAACACTCAACAATGAAATATTGATTCCACTTATACTCACAGTCCTTAATTCATGTGCCGAAATGAAGTGTAACAATTCTGGGACAAAGGTAGTATAATGTTTGTAAATTGTAATTTGATTTAAAATGTAATGAATTATGTTTTAATTTACAATTTGATCAAACGATTTTTGAAACAAAATATATTAAAAATAATTTTAATTCAAAAAATATCCAATATTTTTCATTTTCTATAATTTATTGTGATTAGTATTTAGTTATTCCCGAATTAATTGGTAAAACTGATTACATAAAATTACAAACTATTGGACTTTGCTAATTATAGTGCACTCAATCCAATACAAATCTTTAGTTATTGTGCCCTAATTGCATGAGGTATAAATACATATTTCTGTTGATTTTCTTCATTTGTCGCACCGTATTCAAAATAATCATGTTTATCCTTACTTGCTCCAGTTTTGTGTCACACCGAAGCAACACTCCTACTTCGATTGGATGCGGGGAGATCATTTGTTGCTTCTGATTGCATATCTGTCATTTTTGTCCATATATGCTCCAAGATTGTGTACTCTATTAATTTTGTTACCAAACTTGTCATTTCACACGGCAACAAACAAAAAAACATGTCAATCTTTCCCAAGTTTGTGAGATAATAATTTTTTTTTAAGGAAGATCTTTTGAGCAATTTAGTTTCATAAATTAAAATAATCTTAAATAGAAAGATTCATATAAAAATTAAAAAGTGTAGAAATTCCTTGCAACTGAATCCATTTACTTTGATTTCAAGTTTGTGAGATGCTTGCATGATGATTTCATTTCAAGTGGGACTTGAAGATTGGATGAATTGTATCCACGAAAAGAAATAATTATGATTTTTTGTAGATTAAAAAAATGGTGAAATAATAAAAGAAATACAGAGAATATAAATATTTTTGAACAATTTAGTTACATAAATTAATTAATACAATCTTAGAGATAAAGACTTGCAGAAAAGACTCGAAATTACTTATCTTTTTGCTGAAACGTAAGAATGCTTCCATGATGATATCAGACGGGACTTGAAAATTGGATGAATTGGATCCACAAAAAATTTATCACAATGATTTTATGTAGATTCAAAGAAAATTCGTGAAATGAAATAAATACAAAGAATATAAACATTGTAAAAGAAAATGAAATATGTTTGTCGAACTTTTGTAATTTTTGTGTATATAAATTGAGTTTGCACGGTCAACTGTGACTCTCGTGTGTTTGTGTTGTGACACCCCGTGTTATTTTTAGCCCTGTAATAATTTCTCGGATTCAATGAG
>JAPKLW010000458.1:358659-371050 GCA_026898455.1 Plectranthus barbatus
TACATAGGACAATAATGCATGTAAATACGATGGTCATGTCATTTTCACGTCGGATTATTGGACCATAGTGCCTTAAAAATGGTAAATGTTAAAAAAAAAAAAAAAATTGGAACCGACCCGATTCCGACCCCATTCCGATCAGATACCGACCCGGGTACGAATCGGGTCGGTATCCGATCGGAATCGGGTCGGTTCCAGTCGGTTTCAGGATTGAAGCACTATACGAGTGGGTCTGATCCGGGTGAGTAGGTTTCATGACTCTGATCCGGGTGAGTAGGTTTCATGACCCTGAACCGAGTAAGACCGAAACAGACTCAGAGTCAGGCTCGATAATATGATTTTTCATTTTTTTTAAAATCTGAAACTAATATCTTAATTATAAATTCTATTTTAAGTAATGATATCATTATCATGTAAACAATGATTGAATCAAATTTGGGAAAACCCACTTCCCCATGTAAAAATTTGTACTTTTGGGTATTTTAGATATGTGTTATAACAAATGGGTATTTTTGCTATGTGTTTTATCAAAATGGGTAGAAAAAAATATTTCCACTTGATTATTTATACATATCTATTAAATGCTAAATTGCCCATTAACAACAAAATTTTGCCAATGATTGCTATTAATTTATATAATGTAGCATAATTTTTGTTTACATTTTAAATGCATAGATTTTTTCCCTATTTTTGTATAATTAAATTTAGTATCTTTTTGTGAGTGGGAAAATTTCTTTTTGTGAGGGGTTCTCCTTTTAATATATATTTAGATATAGATTTATATTAAAATTGAAATATTATAAATGTATTACTATTTTTTAAAAAAAAGTTGTGCATTAGAGATGTAGAAAATATATTCATGATAAACTCGGAGTGAAATGAACAAATTTAACTGAAATGTAATAAACTGGTTAGTATAAATTTGAATATTTGAAATAGTTTAGCATTATATGAAAATATTTATAACAATTAAAGAAAAAAGCATAATTTGAAAAAGAGCAGCAAAAACAAAGAGTGGAAAGTATAAAATGCAGAGAGGTGGCACAGTCAATAATTGAAGGAGAGAAATGGAAAGTGTGTACCAAATAATTGCAGCTTCTTGTTTTGCAATTGCTGTGGTGATCTACTCATGGAGATTTATGAATTGGGCTTATTTGAGGCCGAAGAGGCTCGAAAGATTGCTGAGAAAGCAGGGTTTGAAAGGGAATTCGTACACCTTTATTTATGGCGATCTCAAGGAGAGTTCCAAGATGGTCGAAGAAGCCATGTCTAAAACCATCCGAATTGGCGATGATATCAAGCCGAGAGTCTTCGCTTTCATCTTTAAAACTGTTCAGAAATATGGTATGCGATTGCTGTTTATCTTGCTATGTGTCTGAAGTTGAATTTGCTGTTTTCTCTAAACCAGCTTGACGATGTGTTTGCAGGAAAAGAGTGTTATTGGTGGATCGGCCCCAAACCTTCAGTTGTCATCACTGACCCAGATCTCGCTAAGGAAGTGTTCACTAGGTTCTCGGTGTTTCAGAAGCCCAAGAACTCGAATCCACTGACCAAAGTGTTCGGGCAGGGACTGGCGAGTTACGAGAAGGAGAAATGGGTGAAACAGAGGAAAATCATCAACCCTGCTTTCCATCTCGACAAATTGAAGGTAAACCTCTCAACAGTTTCTCTATCTCTGTGTTGTTGTGCTGATTGATGGATACGATCCGAGGATGATTTTCAATTTTCACAGCTGATGGTGCCTGCCTTCTGCATGAGCTGTGATGAAGTGGTGAACAAATGGGAGCAGAGGCTCTCGCCCCAAGGGTGGTGTGAGGTGGATGTGTGGCCTGATCTTGAAAACATAACCAGCGACGCCATATCAAGGACTGCATTCGGCAGCAGCTATCAGGAAGGGAGACGAATATTTGAGCTTCAGACAGAACAAGCTTTCCTTATTGTCAAGGTCTTGCAGTCCATATATATTCCGGGATCCAGGTAAATTAACACGCTTCACTTCTTATGTACACTTGAACCAAAGATGTGCATTTCTTGTCTAACAATATTTCACTTGGACATGAAGATTCCTGCCAACAAAACGGAACAAGAGAATGAAAGAAATTGAAAGAGAGATTCAGTCAAGAATCCGCACACTCATCCATAAAAGGATGGAAGAAGGGGAAGCATCTGCATCAACATGTAACCAAGACTTATTAGGCATATTGTTGGAGTCGAATCTCAAAGAAATCGAGCAACACGGCAGCAAGAGTTTCGGGATGAGTATTGAAGAAGTGGTGCAAGAATGCAAACTGTTTTACTTTGCGGGGCAGGAGACTACTTCCACGTTGCTGGCGTGGACGTTGATCTTGCTCAGCAAATATCCAGATTGGCAGAGCAGAGCCAGGGAAGAAGTTGTGCAACAATTTGGAGACCAAAAACCAAACTATGATGGACTAAATCACCTCAAAATCGTGAGCATTACCGTGTCTTGAATGAATGAATAAACTGTGATTGATGGTAACGTAGGTTATGTATATGACAGGTTACTATGATCTTACACGAGGTTTTGAGGCTTTATCCATCTGTAGTTGCGACTGCTCGAGAAGTGACCGAGGACACAAAGTTGGGGAAATTCATATTCCCGGCTGGAACACGACTCTCTTTGCCAATCATCTTATTTCATCACGATCAAGATGTTTGGGGAGAAGATGCATTGGAATTCAATCCACAGAGATTTAGTGAGGGGGTGTTGAAGGCACAGAAGAGGCAAGGCATGTTTTGCCCCTTTGGGTGGGGGCCTCGAATTTGCATTGGACAGAATTTTGCAATGGCAGAGGCCAAAGTGGTGCTGGCGATGATGCTGCGACGCTTCTCCTTCGAGCTTTCGCCCTCATACACGCATGCCCCAGTCAATATTATTACAACTAGGCCGCAGCATGGTGCTCACTTGGTTATACATAAGCTCTAATTTGACTCATATATTTAATACACTACTGCACACATTTTTAGTTCCTTGTCTTTTTAGTGAAAGCAATCCCATCTAGTGGTTGCCTCATACTTGTATAACTCAGCTTTGGGTTTTGAATGAACTCATTTTATATTTACTAATACGTAAGTGTGTCACAAGAAAATATAACATTTTAAAATACAATTATTTTTAATTTGTTAATTTATTTTAACTCAATATTTGAAATTGTGTCAAATATGACATTTCTAACTTTTAGTAAATAATGTACATGTTACTATGCATAATATTTGATTTTCTTTGTACTTCTGAAATTTTAATAAAGATATATTTTAGAGATGTACGTATCAAAAAATTTAAATGCATGAATGTGATTAGGTTACAAATTAATATATTCTTTTCCAGCAATGCCCCTTCTCAAACTATTAATTATAAAAAGACATATACTAAATGATTGCTGAAAATAAATGTTTCCCTCTCTAAAATTAACTACTTCTCTTTTTCTAATATATAGATAAATATGACTCTTACTTTCTCTCTATTCTGATTTGCGAAATCAGTTGTAAGTTGTAACATTAGTATGTTGTTTGAATTTAATAAAAATAATTTTGTGTAGAGTATTCAAATAATTACAAATATTAATTATTATTGTTTGTTTTGGAGGAAATTTATTTTTATTAATTAGAAGATATTTTATCATTTGTTAATTGGTTAGGTTGTTCTTGAAGCATATATAATATGACAATAATAAAAATAAGATGTATAAGAAGAAGTTGAAAAGTAAAAATAAAACAAAAAATCTTAGTTTGAAGTAGGGCTAATCGATTGATTATTATCGGCAAGGACAAGAGAAAATTGACATATTCTTAAATTATGTGTCGAAGATTTCATATATGCGTTTATTAATTACTTTTTTCGTCGAAACTAAAAAATAATTGGTTATTAGAGTTTAGTTTTATTTGCGTTGGTCCCCTGATCATAAATTGTCTATAGATAATTTGGTAATTAGATATTTGGGATTTTGTCTCCGACTTAGTTGGTGATAGAATTAAATTAATAAAATACTAGTATTTCACCTCACGCGTTGCATAAAATATTATTAAAAAAATATAAGCATACTATTCAAGTTAATGTAAATCATCAAATAAGTACAAAAATATTATATGTAATAGTTATGTACATAAAAAAAAGTTCAATAATTAGAATGGAACCTCCACTATTAATTTCGAAAATTTTTCTTGAACACTACATTTTCTTTAGTATCGTTAGATCTATAAATTAAGACTTTAAAAGACACTACAACACCTTGCTGATTTACAACTAATTTTTTTTTAATGAACTATACTGTTTCTTATAACTAAAATTATTTTGGAGCCTACTTAAAATAAAATATTTGAATGAACAAAATGTTGATAACTTACAATCATTGAATCTTATCAATAACTATTTGCAATTAATTTTTTAAAAATTAGGTTGAATTGTAAGTAACGGACAATTTTTATATATGTTTAAAATATTTAAAAATAATTTTGTTATACATTTTATTTTTATTAAAATAAAATCTTAATGTACATAAATAATTTTGTCGGGAACAATTACTTCAATTATTAAACTAAAATATATAGATATTAATTCAACCTCAAATTCATAAACTCTTAGTCGCTCGTTATTTCATCACTATGTGGAGAGTGGGACATATGAATGAAAAATTGGCGTATTAGGGGTGTCATTATTGGACCAAAGAGTTTTGAAAGGAATTGCAGGTCTTGTGTAATCTACAAAAATCTCCTACGATTTGTGGCAGCAAAGCAACCCCAGTCCACAACTGTCTAAAGCAGGCATAGAAACGGATAAGAAACCTAACAGGAACTAATTTTGGTTCGGTAGGCACTCCTAAATGATTTAAATTTTACTTATTAATCAAAGTCAAATCCATCTAAATTCTAATATACCCTGATTAAGAATTAATAAATCATATTTGAAATGAGTGAATCTATTTGGGTATGGATAAAACCCGCTTAAACAGTTTAGTCGTACCCAACGCAAGTTTTTGCCATTTTGGTTTACTAAAATTGCAGTAGAAAATGTAGCTGACGATATAATATGAGTAAATATTAGTAACAGAAATGTAATAAACTAATAAACTTGAACATTTAAAATAGGTAGCATTATATGTCAAAGAACACTAAAAACCAAGAGTTGGGGAAATAAAAGTTGCAGAAGGGCGGCACAGTCCACAACTCGAGTGCTTAGGGCATCCAAGAGTAGAGGATAGAAATGGAAGGTATGTACCAAATAATTGCAGCTTCTTGTTTTGCGATTGCCGCGCTGATCTACACATGGAGAATTATGAACTGGGTATTTTTGAGGCCAAAGAGGCTCGAAAGATTACTGAGAAAGCAGGGCTTGAAAGGGAATTCCTACACCTTTGGTTATGGCGATCTCAAGGAGAGTTCCAAGATGGTCGAAGAAGCCATGTCTAAAGCCATCAGAATTGGCGATGATATCAAGCCCAGAGTCTTCGCTTTCATCTTCAAAACTGTTGAGAAATATGGTATGCTTCTTAGATTAATTGTTGTTTCTGTTTTGATGATGTTTGTCCGAATCTGGATGATTTGTTTGCAGGAAATGAATGTTTTTGGTGGCTGGGCCCTAAACCTTCAGTTGTCATAACTGACCCTGAGCTGGCTAAGGAAGTGTTCACAAGGTTCTCGGTATTTCAGAAGCCCAAGAACTCGAATCCACTTACAAAACTATTCGTGCAGGGACTGGTGAGTTACGAGAAGGAGAAATGGGTGAAACAGAGGAAAATCATCAACCCTGCTTTCCACCTCGACAAATTGAAGGTAAACATGCTTTCCTCTGCTCTTACTCTTGTGTTGTTGTGTTGATGCAAGGCTCATTTTCACAGCTGATGGTGCCTGCCTTCTGCATGAGTTGTGATGAAGTGGTGAAGAAATGGGAGCAGAGCCTCTCGCCCCAAGGATCCTGTGAGGTGGATGTGTGGCCTTACCTAACAAACATAACCAGCGACGCCATATCAAGAACTGCATTTGGCAGCAGCTATGAGGAAGGGAGACGAATATTTGAGCTTCAGGTAGAACAAGCTCTCCTTTTTATCAAGGCCGCGCAGTCCATATATATTCCGGGATCCAGGTAAAACATCACTTTACCTCATACAACCAAAGATGTGCATTTCTTGTCTAAGAATGCTTCACTTCGACATGAAGATTCTTGCCAACTAAAAGGAACCAGAGAATGAGAGAAATTGAAAGAGAAATGCAGTCGATAATCCGCCCACTCATCCATAAAAGGATCAAGGCAATGGAAGAAGGGGAAGCAAGTAACGAAGACTTGTTAGGCATATTGTTGGAGTCGAATCTGAAAGAAATGGAGGAACACGGCAGCAAGAGCTCCGGGATGAGCATTGATGAAGTGGTGGAAGAATGCAAGCTGTTTTACTTCGCAGGGCAGGAGACTACTTCCACTTTGCTGGCATGGACGTTGATCTTGCTCAGCAAGTATCCAGATTGGCAGACCAAAGCCAGGGAAGAAGTTGTGCAAGTATTTGGAGACCAAAAACCAAATTATGATGGACTAAATCACCTCAAAATCGTGAGTATTATCGTGTTGATTGAATGAACTGTGCTTGATAGTAACGTATCTTATGTATATGACAGGTAACTATGATCTTGTACGAGGTTTTGAGGCTTTACCCATCTGTAGTTGCGGTGGGTCGAGAAGTGAACGAGGATACCAAGTTGGGGAAATACATGTTACCGGCTGGAACAAGAGTCTCTTTGCCACTTATATTATTTCATCACGAACCCGATGTTTGGGGAGAAGATGCATTGGAATTCAATCCACAGAGATTTAGTGAGGGAGTGTTGAAGGCACAGAAGAGGCAGGGTATGTTTTGCCCTTTTGGGTGGGGACCTCGAATTTGCATTGGACAGAATTTCGCCATGACAGAGGCCAAAGTAGTGCTGACTATGATGCTGCAACGCTTCTCCTTCGAGCTATCCCCCTCATATACGCATGCCCCTGTCGCTATGGTTACAACTCGGCCGCAGCATGGTGCGCACTTGGTTATACACAAATTATTGAGCTTCAAATGAGACATTTGCTTATGAAGTTCACAACCAAGCCATAACATTGTATCAGCAGCCTTCAACATATTATATAAATGTTGAATTTCAGAGTTTGTGAGTTCTCACTATTGTTCACATTATGTTCAACACCTCCATTATCATTCTCTAGTATATGTTTCGTTCATGACTTGTCACTGTGATAACAGATGTTTCACCTTGATACCTCCAAATTCCATAATTTGTAATACATGCTTACAAACATCCATTGATAGTTTTTCCATACTTTCTGATACATGCGTACAAACATCCACTGTTTTTGAAAATGAATATTTTTACATTTAAAAACCCACTCCGGACATAAAACACTTGTACATCTATTTACGATTTTCACTCATTATAGAAGTCTTATCTCTGATATGTGATTTAGATATAAATTTACTAAGAACAGCAAAAGTACTACAGAATATATGATTAACTTATGGTTCTATTTCATTCTCAACTTCGTAATGAATACAAAGAAAATTGTTGTTTATGTATGGTCTGCCATTGCTATGCTTTTTACATTACCTTATATATTTATTTGTTTTTTTTTTTGCCTAGATTCAGATTTGTTATTCTTTTCTAAGGTAAATTGTCATTGTACTAGAACTAGGAGTCTGAGAGTGGTGCGATGAGTTACATAGAGCCAACCATAGCTAAATTCTTAAAAATGCATATCTAATTTAGTTCAATTCACAAATGCTGTAAGAAAAACACATGAGCAGAATTAAGCATTGCAATACATGAAGAAAGTGTAAACACAACAATTTCTCCCTACTGTTTGAATCAACATTCGGTAAAAAAACAAAGTCTCAAATGAAGAAACATTCAAGAAGTTTAAGCATATTTAGATACAACAATAGATTTGGGAAGGGATAAGATATTTATCAAAATGTGTCAAATCGTAAAGAAAATCTCAAACTTCAATTACTCTAATTAAGAAAGTTCAAACTAACAACTCATGGAATCATTAAAGCTATCCAGACTATCAATATAAGAATATAAATATCAACTGTTTTTTACACAAGTTGCTTCAGATGGGGAAAAAAGAAAAAAGAAAGAAGAAAAGCTTTAAACTTGTAAGGAGAGGGGACTTCACCTATAGGGATATATTCCCAAGTCCATGGCCGATATGGAATAATTCAACACATGCTCCTCACGCACAGCGTGGAGTTTCACGGGATCCTATCATCGGGATAAATCAGGTTTCATAATCAGTATAAATTGAGTTACACGTCGAACCGAACTTGACTTTGATACTATGTAAAGATTCTAATCTCTCCTTACATAACTGACTTGTAAAGAAAGGGTGTGAACAAAAGTCGACAGGATGGAGTAGTGAGCCGCGATATGAACTCACCCAAAAGAAGAGGAGCGAGAAGAAAGCTAATCAGAAAGTTGGAATCGTAGAGCCTTAAGTCATTTAAAAGTCATGTAGTAAACAACTCTCTCTCTCTCTTTGATCGACCACTCTTTCACCACTACATCTTAGGTAGGGGCCATAAGAAAATTTGGTGTATTAGGAATGTCAGTCACTGAAAACTCAAGTATTAATTAGAAATAAGAAAATTATTGGACAAAAGAGTTGTACGAGGAATTGACTTAACGTACAAATATCTTATTTTAAGGGTGGATACGATTTGGACGAAACCAATCAAACCAAACAAAAATAATTTGGCCAATTTGATGACTAAGAATTTTAATTTAATCGGACCATTTTTTTTAAACTGTATAATTTGATTTGATCGATAATTTATTGTAGGAAACTGTCCAATTTGGCACGATTGAATCATTTTTATAATACTATTTAACTTATATATTATGTTGATGCTTGAGTTTTTGGATAATTATTTGAATTGAAAATAAAGAGAAAACACCGAAATGTATTTAAAATGATTTTACTAAAGATGATATGATCTAAAAGGAGAGTAGATGCTTTCTTAATTTCTGTTTTGATTGCTAAGAGATTACAACTTGGTTCTGAATGCTCATAAATACAAATTATTTATAAATCTATAAATATAATAAAGAAAAGAAGTGATTACATAATAAAAAGGCGGGAACAGTTATTCTATAAAAAATAATTATTTTATTTTATAAAATATATTATTATTAATTAAATAATTATCAATTAATACTAGTCATAATAATTTATTTTGTCCTATAAAAATAGACAATCTTATTTTCAATTTATATATTCTATAATAATAAACAACTATCTCCATTAATTATCATTAAAATATTCTATTTTTCACCAACATCTCAACAGTTTATAATTTGATCATTTATATAGTTTTGGTAGTCAAGCTATAACTAAATTTATATAATAACATACAAAATTGAATGATGATTACTAGCAAAATTATTCTTAAATTAAAAATCTCAAACATCATAATATAGTAATATTTGATAATATTAATAAATTAATAAGATAGATTAATATAACATTATTAGATTTATTATTTATATAGATAATGTATACTATGATTTTATACAACTTATATATTAATTTTTATATCAGGTGCAAATTAACTATTTTTTATAATTTAAAATAGTGAATTATATATAATATAAATTATAACGAACAAGGGATGCATGTGTCGAGCTCCTTCTGCGCAGTCTCACGGTTTTGGACATAACTCGTGCTCCCGAACTCCGATTGACCTGATTCCAGTTGCGTTGGAAAGCTAATTCAAAGATCTTTCTCTTTCCATGCTCCATTAGCTCGGATTCCATGTGTGGAAGAATTCGTGACTGTTTCTTTGAACATCATTTGCTTTCGGTACGGATTTTCAATGAATTCGGCCTAAAACCTGCAAAATCTTACCATGACAAGCATAACACCCTCTAAAATAGTCTCATGCACATAAATAAGTAAAAATATAATAAAATGCACTTGAAACAATGGAGAAAAATATATATAAGTGAGTATAAATATGAGATTATCAGTACGTCAGGGTGAAAACGTAAATCCATCAAACACATAATTATTATATATACAATATTTATACCTACATGTGACATACATTGGTTTACTAAGAACAAACACTTAATATATTTATAATTTATTAACAATACGTAAATTTAATAATTTTGTACAACGTATTAGAAAAATACTAGTATTTAATGAATTAATGCAACTCTTTAATGAAGGGTTACATTCTTTGAGCTAAAACATAAAAATGAACCGGTTCCAATCTTTCAGCTCCTCAATATAATCGCTAGAGACACATCAATTAACTTAGGCAATACAATTCCTCGTAATATCTTTCGCCAATAAACGTGACCTTCACTAAAAACCTTTTCATTTCGAGACATCATAACCCCCCTCGAACAAATTAGTTCGAGACAGTCCCTTTTCGAGATGGTGCTCCTCGAGTTGAATCGAATAACTTGCTCAAGTTACTTCGGATAATCTTCTTGGGCTGGATTTTCTTGTTTTTTTTTTAATATAAAAAAAAGACCTAAAATGGATCAATCATTATAGAGCACAATATATTATATTAAATTATAATGTAGTATAATTACGGTTTCTCATAATATTTTTATAATATATAAATATATGCTTTGTTCTTTCTATTATTATATATAAATATCAATACAAGTTACTTTTTTTATTTTAGATTTTATCAACTATACAATATTATTATATTGAATAATAGAATTTATACTTAAGGTAATCGTATTTCAAGATTAAATATTTTTATAAGTTTCTTTTGGTAATAATATTATAGAATAGATAATTTCTTCGTATTATAAATTGTTCATGTCGTTGTGATTTTAAAATTATTTTATAAATATAAAGAAATATTCGATGTCTTGACTATGATTGGTTTTAAAATATTTTGATCAATTTAATTTAAAAAATTTCAAACTATACTTATTTATTTGATCGATACTTCACCCTTTAAACTGATAAAATTAGACATGTACACCCCTAATGTATCCTATATATGTGGGGGAGCAAAGCCGTCCACTACCGTCTAAAGCAGGCATGGAAACCAACAACCACAATTACTACAGAAAGAAACCTAACAGGGACTGATACCCAATAATCCAAATGAACTTGTACAATTATTCATTTATTTATTATTATTATTTTTTTTTTTTGGAATAGACAATTGAGGTAGGATTGATTCGAAAATCTCATATTTCAAGATTTTTATAAATGCAACATGTATAATTAGAATATTTCCTGTGATATGGTTTCATTGTCTGACGTGCAACTGCATCCTTTTTCATCTAGTTATTTTTTCTCAAGTGTTTTAATTTTGAGTTGTTTGAATAAAAATAAAACCCAATAACATTACACAATACAAAAACAATCCCTTAGAAATTAAAATATGACATACGTCAAATTCAATAAGTTTTATGATCAGAATAATACATATTAGTGTAAAATTAATATGATTATTGTCTGATTAGCCTACAAATGTTTCGTGGACAATAGGGAAAATAGGGCACCGATTTAAACTAAAACAGAGGAGTCGACAAAAAATGGTCTCCTTAACAATCCTAATCGCATTTAATTTGACACATTATTTTTTGCCACTTAATTAACAATCCTAGTGTGCCTTGCACAAAATCATTCAAATTAAGTATCGTTAATTAAAAATTTATAAATATATCAAGTGTTATTTGTTATTTTAGTAAATCGATTTATATCACATATAAGTATAAAATAGTATATATATATATATATATATATATATATATATAGGGGTGCGATCTAGGCTGAACAAGGTTCTGTGAATGAACAGAGACCAAGATCTAACCGCACATTCATGAGATCAACGTCCATAATTCTTCCATGTCGTGTATCATTTTTTTTCATAACATATATCATCATAAGGTTATAAATGTCCAAAACCAATAAAATCAAATCTAATAAAATCTTTAAGCGAATTTTAAGGGAGCAGTTTCCCACAAAAATAGATACACGATCTATTTCAGATACCAAATCAAATGCCCCACGATTTTTTCCATTATTATCAAATAAATTGGAAAGAGAAAATGCACCACGATTTATTCCATAATCTTAAGTTAATCGTTATCATTATTTATTGCTTTGTGTGTCATTGTTTATGACTTTGTGTGTATAAATAATGTATAAATAATTTTAATTATTCGTTAAACAGGGATTCGAAGAATGATACATTTATTCATAAATAATGACACTCACATAAAAGAAAAATGACAATCGCATATGACACAAAACTAATAAAATCTAGACGTGAAGGCGATCCACCAAGTGTCAGCCGGATTCGAAGAATGATACATTTATTCATAAATAATGACACTCACATAAAATAAAAAT
>JAPKLW010000458.1:379658-428526 GCA_026898455.1 Plectranthus barbatus
ACTCTAGGGGCATTGATCCTCTGTTGTCTTGAGTCAAGCTCAGACTTTGTCACTCAATTGAGTATTGATACCTTCGGAGAGATAAGGAGAGACACATTCTGTGTCATAAATCGATCGGGTCTCAATGCGGTGAGTTCTGAGACCAGTGCACTAAATGGTGACGGTGGGCCGAATGGTTCGCCATTCCCAACTGCTCATCGTGACTTGGAAGTCGGCCAACTTCCGGTCACACAACGTTAAAACAGATATGTCTTCCTTTGTGAGAAAAACTGTACAGTGCAAAATGTTTTGAGATAAAACACGGGCAAATGTTTTTCTAAAACCCCGTGGTTTATTTGTGTGTGGCATAGCATTCATATTTAATCAGGTATCATTTGTTTTCGGGTCATGTCCTCACGGGGTACATTGTACTCAGCCCCTGTGCATTATTTCTAAAATGTGCAGGTTAGTGGCAGTGATGCGGATGCAGCGGTGTCGAGGGCAGGATTATCCCAATAAGAACTTGATCCTGAGACATGCATCTTCATATGCATGTCTCCACTGCGTAACTCTCCGCTGCATGAAACTCTGAATCTATTTTCCTTCCCAGTTTGGAATAATTGTCTGAGAAACTAAACTCTTTGTTTATCGATATCATTCATACACTATGGCAGCGAGGTTTGTTTGCCTCGTTACAGACACTGTTATTTCAATTATGTATGTTGAACCGATTGGGCGTGAACCCTTGTTTCTGTTTGAATATCTCAATCTTCCGCTGTTTAAATCACCCAACCCACTGTAGCGCACCCTAAGTTTGGGAAGGCGAACAGGGGGCGTTACAAATATAAACATATTTCAGAAAAAATAATGATTAGTATTAATTAATAACTATTCAGTTAAATTATATGTTTAAATAAAATGAAATAATAATTTTTTTTATGAAATAACTGTTCCCCTTTTTTTGTTTTGTAATGACTTCTTTTCTTTAAAATATTTATAAATTATACTCCCTCCGTCCCGTTATAATTGTCGCCTTTTATTTTGGCACATTAATTTCGGAGCTAATGTTTAATAATTAATTATAGTTAATAATAAAATTAATAATTATAATTAACTTGTTTAAGACTTAAATAAGTTAATTATGCTGGGCTATTTAGTCTCCAGTGACTAAATAGATACATTTGAAATTCGACTGTTGGGAAGAAAGGGACAGTGAAAGAGTCGAGGACACATTGCGGCACTGCAAACTAGTTTTCAGGAGAGAGAGAGAGGCGAAAACACAAGGTTTCCGGCAAGGTGCGCCGTGCACGTAGGCTGCAAGATGTTTCATACTTTCACTTTCAGTGGAAGAGATAGATAGATAATAGAGTAGAGTGAGAAAGTGGGTGGTAGGTAGGGGACTGGGTCACGTTTGTTGGTTGGTCAATGTAGGGAGAAGTAAATTAAATAAAGTGTAGGGAGATTGAAAGAATATTTTAAAATATGACAAAATTGATTGTAAAATATTTATTTAATATAAATTTTGAAACTTCCCAGCGACCGATTAAATGCCGATTAGGTATCGAAAGCGTTGATTAAACCTATTAAGTGCTACGCAGCGCCACTCCAGCATCAGACTATTTCATAACTATTTTTATAATGATAAATGCTAAACTAAACTAAGGATATTAAAAATAGGAAGCTTATTCTATCCCAAAATCTTGATTTTTAAAAATTTTGTCCCAAAAATTTTTATGTTAAATATTTTATATTATATTTTCATTTCAACAAGAAATTTCATCTCAGGTCCGTGACAGTTGTCACTCAGCTAAATATTAATTCCGACAGTGACATCGAATGGATTTTCTTACTGTATGTAAAGAAAACATAAAATAAATACTGTAATAAAAAATACTTGAAATAAATTTCTTTAAAATGGAATCCAATGAAATAAAATAACTAATATCTCCATTTAAAATAATTCTCCTGTTTATGAATCTAGAAACTATAAGACTGTAGTTCTCATTTGGTGCGTATACAATATTTTTGTTTGATAGCGTTCTTCTTCTTTTTGTAATCACTGAAAAATTGTAAAAAGACGCAAATGCATACGATTCCCTGTAAAAACCGATGGTCCAAGCAGAATTAAAATTATTAGCACAGTTAAAAAAAAAAAAAGTCGACGAAATAAATATTCCGGCCTATAAAACACCCAAAGTGCACCACAGCTCGAGTAAAAAAAAGGTTGGAGAGAATGGAAGGAATGAATCAAATAATGGGTTATTGTTTAGGTATTGTTGTGTTGATTTACGCATGGAGAATAGTGGAGTGGGTATATTTGAGGCCAAGAAAGCTTGAAAAATTACTGAGGGAGCAGGGTTTGAAAGGGAATTTATACAGGTTTGCTCATGGCGATATGAAAGAGATGTCAGAAATGGAGGAAGAAGCGCAGCGTAAGCCCATCAAAATTGGTGATGATATCAAGCCCAGAGTCTTGGCATTTATCTTCAAAACCGTTCAGAAATACGGTATGCTGCTACTCTACTCTATTTGAGGTTGATATTGAGTCCAAGTTAGTGTTGATGTGTTTTGCAGGAAACGAGTCATTTTTCTGGCAGGGTCCGAGACCTGCAGTTATCATCACCGACACAGAGCTCTTTAAGGAAGTGTTCACGAAGAATACCGTGTATCAGAAGCCCAAGAACTCGAATCCACTGACGAAATTGTTCCCGCAGGGACTGGCGAGTTACGAGAAAGAGAAATGGGTGAAACAGAGGAAAATCATCAACCCTGCTTTCCACCTCGATAAATTGAAGGTAAACGTGCTTTCCTCTTCCTTTTTTTCCTCTTTTGCTGATTGATTCGAGGCTGATTTTCACAGCTGATGGTGCCTGCCTTCTGCATGAGCTGTGATGAAGTGGTGAACAAATGGGAGCAGAGCCTCTCGCCCCAAGGATCCTGTGTGGTGGATGTGTGGCCTTACCTAGAAAACATAACCAGCGACGCCATATCAAGAACTGCATTCGGAAGCAGCTATCAGGAAGGGAGACGAATATTTGAGCTTCAGATAGAACAAGCTTTCCTTTTTGTTCAGGCCTTGCAGTCCATATATATTCCGGGATCCAGGTAAACAAACCAATTACCACACTTCCGCTTCTTATCATACAACCAAAGATGTGTATGTCTTGTCTAAGAATGTTTCACTTTGCACATGAAGATTCCTGCCAACAAAAAGGAACAAAAGAATGAACGAAATCGCAAGAGAACTTCAATCAATAATCCGCCCACTCATCCATAAAAGAATCAAGGCAATGGAAGAAGGGGAAGCATCTGCAAGTAACGATGACTTGTTAGGCATATTGTTGGAGTCGAATCTCAATGAAATGGAGGAACACGGCAGCAAGAGTTCCGGGATGAGCATTGATGAAGTGGTGGAAGAATGCAAACTTTTTTACTTCGCGGGGCAGGAGACTACTTCCACATTGCTGGCATGGACGTTGATCTTGCTCAGCAAATATCCAGAATGGCAGAGCAGAGCCAGGGAAGAAGTTGTGCAAGTATTTGGAGACCAAAAACCATACTTTGATGGACTAAATCAACTCAAGACTGTGAGTTTTTTTCCTGTTGAACTGTGCAGCCATTATGGTAACTCTTCAACTAATTATGTATATGACAGGTTTCTATGATCATGTACGAGGTTTTGAGGCTTTATCCACCCGTAGTTACTCTTACTCGAGCAGTGACAGATAACACAAAGTTGGGGAAATTCATGTTACCGGCTGGGACACGAGTCTCATTGCCAATCATATTGTTTCATCATGATAGGGATGTTTGGGGAGAAGATGCATTGGAGTTCAACCCAGAGAGATTTAGTGAGGGAGTGTTGAAGGCACAGAAGAGGCAAGGCATGTTTTGTCCCTTTGGTTGGGGGCCTCGAATTTGCATTGGACAAAACTTCGCCATGGCAGAGGCCAAAGTGGTGCTGACTATAATGCTGCAACGCTTCTCTTTCGAGCTATCGTCCTCATATACGCATGCCCCAGTCGCAACAATTACGACTCGGCCTCAGCGTGGTGCACATTTGGTTATACACAAACTGTAGACTGGCTTGTTACTCCAATAATATTGTCTATTTTATTATAGCTAAAGATAAAATCAAGGGTTGTTTTTCTTTTATGCTATATACTCCCTCCGTCCCGGCTGAATTGTCCCGGGTTGACCGGGCACAATAACCAAGGAGTGTGAGTGTAAAGTAAGTTGAGTGAAATTAATATTTTATTGTTGAGTGTGAAAAAGTTGCCTTTTTTAGTAATGGGACAATTGAGGTGGGACGGACGAAAAAGGAAAGTGGGACAATTGAGGTGGGACGGAGGGAGTACTAGATTGTAAAACTGGTTAACCACTAATCAAGCGGTCATAGAGGACTAAGCACCTAAACGATTAAGGCAGAACTTAGGTCATTTCTAAGTTATTACGTATTTGATTGATTTTAATATCTTATATTTTAGAGATGAAAATTATTAAAACAAAATTATTTCTAAGTTTAAATATTTCAAAAGATAATGAAAAATAATTTATCTGTTGTATCTTTTCATCGCTCCGTTGCTCTCTCTCAAAAGCACGAGAAGAAATTAGTATGCTAATCGAAATCAAACTTACAATTAAATCATAGAAATAAAAATCATATGAATCATTATGCATTGTTATGACCCAGAAATGAGTGATCCCATTTCCGAGTCCATAAAAGAAGAAAGCCCAAAGAAGAAGCCCAAGAATGAAAGTACTCTAAGGCAAGTTCTTCGGTCAAACTATGTTTTGACGGAACCACTTCCGGGCCGAAGCATGTAGTTCGACCGGCAGAATTGAGTCACAAGATGAAGAGCTTTTCGGGGTGTATTGAATGCAGCTCGATCGAAGAGATGCGACTGTTTGAACCGTTGCCTCAGTTGGAGAGTCGCAGTTGTTAAGAAATTGGAGCTCGAACAATCGACAATGGAGGATGAAAGAAAAGAACACAAAAACTTTTATTACTTTCTTGAATCGAATACAGAAATGAGAGAAGAAAATCTCAATACCACCTCTCTAATTTTTCTCTCTCTCTAGCTTTTCTCACAGAATCTAAGACTTACTCTCTCTCTAAATTTCTCTCTGAATATTCTCAAATCTCTACTTCACTGAACCTCTCATCTCTCTTTTATATTACAATTCCAAACAGAATAACCGATTAAGAACGAAGCAGAAAGTTCGATCCTAACGAATATAACCGATTCGACCAACCACGCCTTGACACGTGTCAATTTTCCCAACTAACCCACTAAGTAGAATAACTATTCTACACTCTGTTGAGTCTTCCAGCCTTTGCTGAGTCCAGCATCGGATTTTAGCATCCGCACACACATCTCTAATGCTGAGCAAACATCATCTTTGCTAAGCAAACATTTTCAGCATATTCCTCCAGCAAACTTGTCTCAACAAACATCTTCAGCAAACTTATCTCAGCAAACTTTGTCTCAGCAGATTGCTATCTCTCAGCAGAATGCTAACTCCTAGCAAACGAAAAACAATCTCAGCAATCTCCCTTAGCAGATTGCTGCCACAACTTAGCATACTCATGATTTGCTGAATCTTGAATTAATCAATCACTAAGTCAGCATATCAACAAATCTCCCTCCTGACTTTGTGATTGATCAAACACCATTCTTCCCGAATGCAGATCTCAACTTCGATTTCCAAATTATTTCTGTTCCAAAACAATTGAACACATAATCTGAATTTGATCCTTTCTTTCCCACATCTGAGACATAATCCACAAGATACCCCAAAACACCTTCAAGTGGTTTTCTTGGAGCTGTCAAGAAACTGAATATCATCCTAACCCAAAGCATCAGCAACATTAAAAAACTTTCCAGACATTGAATAACAAATTTTATTTTCACCTTATATTTCCAATTGCACCCAAATGACTTATGCTCTTCATCTGATATCCACAAATTTTCTTCCTTGCTAACAACTTCTTCTTCACAATCTTGGGATTCCACACTTTCTCTTTCTTCGACCATATTCGAATTCAAAAATTTCACAATATCTTCACCAGAATGTTTAGGAGAATGCATCTCCCTCCTAACTCTATCACATGTTGCCTTGTTTTCGAATTTAGTCTGCTCACACCAAGTTGCCTCTGATTCACTTACACCCCTTTTAATACTTGTCTGACCAACTACTGTTTTTGCAAACAGATAGTAAATGTTGTTCACTATTTTCCCTTTTAGAGTGACTCGATCACCTCGACTTATCGTAATTTTGCCTTCTAATCCTTCAAATTTATATCCCTTGGATTCAAGAACTCCAGGAGATATGAGGTTTCTTTTCACCTATGGAATGTATCTTACATCCTTCAGCAGCTTAGGCTCTCCGCTGTGATTCAGAATTCTAATTGAACCAATTCCTCTTATCTTGCAGACATTGTTATTCCCTAATACAACCGAACTTTGCTCCATGGGTTTCAAATCAATAAACCATTCCAATTTGTAGCACATATGGAACGAACAGCCTGAATCAAGAATCCATCCTCCACTTCCTTTTTCTTCAGCAATGTTCAGAATCTCGTCTTGCAGAATGTTGACCGCTTCCACAGTATTACTTCGACTATTGGCTAATTCCTTACCCTTCAAAGTATTAGCAATCTTTAATCAAGTGCCCTGGCTTCTTGCAATAGTTGCAAGTCCTTGTTTCCTTTTGATGCTGAAAATTCTTATTCTCAAACGAATCATAGGATGGCTTGCCTCTTCCTTGGAATTGGGATGATCGAAAATCCCCCTTTTGAAAGAATTCCTTTCTGTAACCACCCCTTTCTGAATTGTGATTCATCTTTCTGTAATCACTAGATTGGTTTTCAGGCTGCCTCTCAATTTCTTTGCCTGGTTGCCCCCGCTTAGCAAACAACCCCATGCCTGACTGATCATGACTTCCTCCATCAGACTGCTTCTCCAATTCTCTTTGTTTAATGGCAGCCAACACTTCTTCGAGAGTTATACCCTCAGACTTGCCATACACCATTGCATCGTGAACGTTGGAGTAGGACTTCGGAAGGGCATTGAGAAGATGTATCGCCTTGTCTTCATCATCAATTTCTACCCCAATTCCTTCAAGCTCATCTATGGCCTTGTGGAACTCATCCAACTTGTCCAAGAGGCTCTTGTCGTCTGTGAACTTGAAGCTATACAACCGTTTCTTCATGTATATACGGTTGGCAATAGATTTCGTCATGTACAGACTCTGCAATTTCTTCCATATTTCGGACGGTGTCTTTTCCCTCGACACTTCTCGTAGTACCTTGTCATCAAGGCTACGCAGTAATGTGCTCATCGCACTGTCCATAAACTTTGCCTTCTTCTCAGCAGTTTCTCCCACAAATGCTTTGTCAGCATCAGGTAGGAGAGCATCGGCCAGCCCTTCTTTGGTTAAGAAAGCTTTGATCTTGATTTTCCACAGCCCAAAGTCATTCTTCCCAGTAAACTTTTCGATCTCAAATCGACTCCCTGCCATTGCACACAATCTTGATGCTAGAGCTCACGACGTCAATGTCGATTCCTAATATTCTCTAACAGACCCAAACTTGGCATCAAACCGCCCAAGTATCAGTATTCAAGCCTCAACCTCCACTCCAATTTCCAAAATCAATTAACAGAAATCACGCCAAAAAATCCAAGAACACAAGAACGTGTCCCAACAAATCGCAGGGGCTTCGCAGAGATGAACAAATCCCAAAATTAAGAACAGAATACTCAACACCAACCTTGCCCTTAAGCGTTTCCCACAGACGACGCCACTTGTTAAGAAATTGGAGCTCGAACAATCGACAATGGAGGATGAAAGAAAAGAACACAAAAACTTTTATTACTTTCTTGAATCGAATACATAAATGAGAGAAGAAAATCTCAATACCACCTCTCTAATTTTTCTCTCTCTAGCTTTTCTCACAGAATCTAACTTACTCTCTCTCTAAATTTCTCTCTGAATATTCTCAAATCTCTACTTCACTGAACCTCTCATCTCTCTTTTATATTACAATTCCAAACAGAATAACCGATTAAGAACGAAGCAGAAAGTTCGATCCTAACGAATATAACCGATTCGACCAACCACGCCTTGACACGTGTCAATTTTCCCAACTAACCCACTAAGTAGAATAACTATTCTACACTCTGTTGAGTCTTCCAGCCTTTGCTGAGTCCAGCATCGGATTTCAGCATCCGCACACACATCTCTAATGCTGTGCAAACATCATCTTTGCTAAGCAAACATTTTCAGCATATTTCTCCAGCAAACTTGTCTCAACAAACATCTTCAGCAAACTTATCTCAGCAAACTTTGTCTCAGCAGATTGCTATCTCTCAGCAGAATGCTAACTCCTAGCAAACGAAAAACAATCTCAGCAATCTCCCTTAGCAGATTGCTGCCACAACTTAGCATACTCATGATTTCTGAATCTTGAATTAATCAATCACTAAGTCAGCATATCAACAACAGTCTTTCATTTAAAGTTGCATTGATTATATTCATCCTTTATAAATAGGGCTTCATTTATTGTAAAATAATACATTAATTTCAGCAATAAATATTCGAAGCACTTGAGTTCTACCAACAAATAAAGTAACATTTATTATTTCATTTCATCTTTTACAAATTCCATTATATTTTTATTAAGTATTCTTATTAAAAAAGAACCATAAAAAATCGAGCATTAACAATTGACGCTAGAAGGAGGGTTTTGTAAGAAAGAAAAATAAGAATAATGGATCACAAAAATAATGACAGTCAACCAATCAAACAAGGAGTTTCCCGAAGCCAGGCCGAGTTCGTAGCCGAACTCAAAAGGCGAGAGGAAGAATTCCGAAGCCTACAGAAGAAAATCGTAGAGTGACCCAGGAAGCCGAAGCTCTTCGGCGACAACTAGCTTACATCAAAATGAAGAATAAGATAAGACTCAATCAAGGAGTCGCACCCCACTGCCCGACCCAAGAATAGAAGAAACCTCTCGCGTTCGAACCGATGAACCCAGTGGTAGCTAGGTCCCATCCAACGCAAGTGATTCGGGAGAGAAGATTAAGTTGCTCAAGAAACAACTAGAGCAAATGAAAAAACTGATGTCCCTGATCCCCAAGGCTCCAACTCCTCCGAAGAACATACCTTTGGAGATCCCGAGTCTCTCTTCGCTCGAAGGATATCAGCAATACAATTACCATCTCGATGCATGATGCCTATTATAAAGGGATACGGCGGCAAGATAGACCCCAATGAGTTCATCACTCTTTACAAAATGAAGATGCAGATCGCGGCGATTCCCGATCTCCAACGTGAAGCTTGCATGTGTAAAAGTTTTGGGGCATGCATGGACAGACCAGCCATGCAATGGTTCATGTATCTCCCCCCAAACTCGATCTCATTATTTTTCGAGCTGTGAAGAAGTATTGAGCGGCTGGGAAAAGAGTCTTTCACCGGAAGGATGCGGTGAGGTGGATGTGTGGCCTTATCTTCAAAGCCTAACGAGCGATGCAATATCAAAAACTGCATTCAAAAGCAGCTATCAAGAAGGGAGAAGGGTTTTCCAGCTACAGAGCGAACATGCTGATTATGCCATGATGGCAATGTGCTGTGTGTACATTCCTGGATGGAAGTAATCACCTCTATACATTCAATTTATATTTCTGGTGGTGATGATGTTTCATGTGATTTTACAATGTGCAGATATGTGCCAACCAAAAGGAACAAGAGAATAAAAGAAATTGCGGGAGAGGTTCAGTCTATAATCCGGGATCTTACAGACAAGAGGGTTGAAGCGATGAAGACAGGGGAATCTAACTATGAGGACTTGTTGAGCATATTGTTGGAGTCAAATGCCCAATAAATCGAGCAGCACGGCATCAAAAGTTTCGGGTTGACCATGGATGAAGTGGTGGAAGAGTGGAAGCTATTTTACTGCGTGGGGCAAGAAACAACTTCAACGTTGCTCGTGTGGGAAATGGTGTTGCTGAGCAGACACCAGGAGTGGCAGAGGAGAGCCAGAGAGGAGGTGTTGCAAGTCTTCGGTGATCAAACTCCAGATTTTGATGGTCTGAGCCAGCTAAAGATTGTAAGTATATTTAATCTGATAGTCTCAACTCGAAGAACGTGTTTGCTTGATGAACTGTTCTCTAGCTAACGTCATGATCAACAACAGGTTACCATGATTTTGCATGAGGTTCTGAGGTTGTACTCACCTATAGTCACTGTGAGACGTGAGTTGAGAGAGGCGACAATGTTGGGAAAGTATAGATTACCAGGAGGAGTTTAGTTCATGGTTCCAATCATCCTACTCCATCACGACCCTGAGATTTGGGAGACGATGCATTGGAATTTAATCAGCAGAGGTTCAGTGAAGGAGTGATGAGAGCGCAAAAGAAGCAAGGTGTGTTCTTCCCGTTCGGGTGGGGACCTCAAATATGTGTGGGACAGAACTTCGCGATGGTGGAGGAGAGAGTTGCCCTAACTATGATTCTGCAACGCTTCTCGTTCCAGCTCTCCCCTTCCTATACGCACGCTCCTATTACAGTTGTCACGGTTCTGCCGCAACATGGTGCTCACTTTATTCTACGCAAATTGTAATTTTAGTCTTTCACTTGAATAATATAAGTATATGTAATAGACAATAATATGTGTAAAGGATTTACATAATTACAACTATTAATTTATTATTGTTGACTTATCGTTAACTAGAAGATGTTGAGGTTCCATTCATGATTTTGGGATTCTAGGATTGGTTAGCAAAAAACAACAAACAAAAAAGCAAAGTGACAATAATAAAAAAGACGGGAAGCAAAAAAAAAAGAAAAAGAAAATGCAAAGACGTAATCAATGATAATTCGAGCTGAAGACCGAATTGGTGCAAATGGTGCAGCAAAATCAATTCAGAGGAAGAGCTACTGAGGATCCTTGTGCACATCTGGATAAGTTTCTTATGCTCTACAACACTGTCAAGATTGGAGGGGTCAGTAAGAGTGTCATCCTGATGCGTCTGTTCGCGTTCTCTTTGCGGGATAAGGCACAATCTTGGTTTACTGCACTGGACAAGGGAAGTATCAGTATATGGACAGAGCTAAGGAATGAATTCCTAGAAAACTTCTTCCCTCCGAACGTCATCAGACAGAGAAGAAAGGAAATTATCCGATTCGCTCAAAGACCCGATGAGAGCTTCAATAAGACATGGGAGCGTTACAAGGAGCTACTGAGATCTTGCCCAGGATATGGTTTCCCTCTAGGAGAACAGGCAGAAGCATTCTACGAGGGACTCAATGAAAAGACCATTGAGTTGATGGACACCACATTGGGAGACACCATCGTGACAAAAAGCGGAAAGAAGGCCATGAAATTCTTCCAAAGGATGGCCAACAACACTCAACGGTGGTCCTCTGGTCGACATCGGCCTGTGAAAGCTGTCGAGAAAGTGGTGGAAAAAGTTGCCGAACAACCTGATTTGGCAACCGAGTTGAAGAGGCTAAGAGAAGACTTTGCTGCACTGAAACTGGAGAAGACAGTTGCTGCAGTAGAGCCAGTGCAAGCTCCGCCTAAGGGGGATTGTGCCGATGTAAATTTCATCCAAATGGGTGGTTACCAAAACAACTACCGTGGAGGATATCAACAGCATAATCAGCAGCACAACCAGCCCTACACTTATAATCACGCGAGGAACCACCCTGGATTTTCCTACACGAACCCCCAAGTTGCGGACAAGCCACCACTTGGATTTGCAGTGCAAGATGGAGAAGTGGTGGAGAAGAAGAAGCCAAATCTCGAGGAGATTTTGGCTAAGTTCATGCAAGGGTCCACTGATAAAGTGAGCAAACTGGAGCAAGAAATATCAGGCGTGAATGCTAAAGTAGACCAGGTGAAAAAGCATGTACAAATTATAAAAACCCAGGTCAGCTAGATCGCCGATGCCCTCGGAGCCCAACACAAGCCTGGACAACTTTCGAGCAACACTCAAGTTAATCCCAAAAATCAGAATCAGAGGAATCAAGTGAATGCCATCACTCTAAGAGGGGGAAAATCGTATGAAGGGCCAAACCAGGCAGGGAAGGATTCGCAGGAGAACGAAGACGTGGAGCAGGTCAATGAGGCAGCAGCAAGCACGTCCACGTCGATCGACGCAGGATCCACTTTGATCGACACATCAACAAAAGCCACGACGATCGACGCAGATCCACGTCAATCGACGCAGGCTCCCAGCCTGCCTGCGAAGAAGCCTCCTATGTCATTTCCACAGCGTTTTGCTAAAACAAAGATGAACGAGAGATTTGCATGCTCTCTGGAAAACATGAAGAAGGTGAACATCAGCATCCCGCTGATTGAGGCATTACGAGAGATACCAGGGTATATCAAGTTTCTGAAAGACATGGTCTCTCAGAAAAGACCCTTCGTGGAGCACGAGAGGGTCAACTTGTTCGAGAAATGTAGCGCGATTATTCAGAAGAAGATTCAGCTGAAGAGAGAGGACCCGAGATCCTTCACGATCCCCTGCGTCATTGGAGGAGAGAACTTTGGAAAGGTCCTTTGCGATTTCGACGCATCCATCAACTTAATGCCGCTGTCAATCTTCAAGCGACTAGAGATCAGGAGCATCAAACCAACGACCATATCATTGCAGATAGTTGACAAATTGGTGTCCTACCTAAGAGGCATCGTAGAAGACGTACTTGTGAAGGTGAAGGACTTCAACATTCCAGCGGACTTCGTGGTGCTTGACATGGAAGAAGACCACAACATCCCGCTGATCTTGGGGAGACCTTTCTTGAAGACTGCTGGAGTGTTGATTGCCATTCTAGATGGCAAACTGACGTTCCGAGTTAATGACGAGTCGGTCACCTTCCCTGTCTACCAAGCAGTGCAGAAGCATAATGAAGGGAGCTACCAGGAAGAGTTCTACATGATCAATTGTTTCAATCCGATGATTTCCTCTCCTTTTTCTTATCTCAAAAGTGAGTCGGATTTTCTGGAGAACTGCCTACAACACTCGCTGTTCTCAACGACAAATCTGGAAGAGGCAAACTATGAGATTTTGGATCTGGTCATGGGACTTGATGTGTTCGAAGAGATAACTCGGGAAAAGGAAACCAAAAGGGAACCAAGCCGAATAAATCTTTGGGTTTTTGGAGTTAGTTAATTCATATTGAGACCGAGCGGAGATAGATTATTGACTAATCTACTTTATGAATTATCCAACAAAGAAGTTCATAATACCTTTATGATGTTTCACTACGAATAGGAATTAAATTGGGAATTAATCAATTCATTCATACATGTCATACTTGATAGGTAGATATCCCTGGAATCTGTACTTCTCATATCTGCTTTCATCAAAAGTCTTTTATTTTCCTGTTTAATTTTAATTTGCGAAATTAGTTCGAAACAAAATGCAAAGTTTATTTTCTTTCCTAACCAGTATTTTGAGAACCTATGTTTTAGTATTTAAGATTTTTCATTATTTCTTCCCCATGGGATTCGATAATTTATTTGCCGCTTTACTATTAGCTTAGCTAAGTCGCTGATAAAATAATTCTGCGATCACTCACCGATCGGACGAAGAAGATAGAGATCAGGGGGCGATCGAAAGTAGGGGGCGAGCGTGGACAGGGCTCCGGCTAGCCACTTCTCTTGGAGCAGCCACCCCCGGATCATACTCAGGCTAGTTTGTCCCATTGACCCGTGGGGAAGTCCTCTACTTTCTATGAGCGCCGCACCCACCGCGTGGCTTTTGAGGAGCTGCTGAGTTCACTTGAGAGGCAGTGGGGAGACTGGAACGCGCAGCTACAGGCCCTGTCCGTAGAACATACCACTTATGCCACAGAGCGCCGCTCTTTCGAGGAGGAGCAGCGCCGTCAGTGGGCGCATCAGCAGGCAGAGTGGGACCGCCAGCACGAGGCTCAGGAGGAGATGCGCCAGTTCATGGCCCGATTTCCACAGTATTGGCCGCCACCGCAGTGACTGCCTGTCGAGGTTTCACACATATCTCCGTGATCTTTTCCCCACAAACTTATTCTTTATTTTGTATCGAATAAGTTTGGGAGAGGGGGTGTGATCGGGCGATGTGTGCTTCTACCCTTTCTGTTTTCTTTATCTCTTGTGATGTGGAACTAATTGACATTTGTGATCTAAGGTGGCACTTTGTGTATTGTATTAACTTGATTCAGTAACCGGTCTGTAACTGTTTAATTTGCTTTCTGTTTTAAAAATTCCTTTTACTGCTTTTAATGCTTTCAATTAATTTTTGTTGTACTGGGTCTGTAATTGGAAGCTCTACTATTTGACTACAAGGTGTTGGGATTTGAAAGAATGTGATAAGGGTTATATCTACATATTATTGATCAAGTTAATGATGACAACTTTTTCTTTCTCGTGAAACTTGCATTGTGAACTACGCATGAATTGATGAGGTGTATACATTTGTGGAATTAATTATGGCCTCTAGGACATACTTATAGCCTGTGAGAAATTGATCCTGTGATTCGTTTGATTGAGAGAATGTCACTGTACACTTTGCCTCTAGAACTTGTTTTGGTTTCTGTCTCAAAATTGCATAGAGAGTGTCATGAACTTAGAAATGATCTTAGGCCATCGTTTCATAAGCCTCATCAATGGAGAGTTTAGACGATAAGCAAGTCTATGGAAGGAAAGTTGTATAGTTGAGAGTATACACTAGCCTTTTCTATACTTTGAGCGAAATTTAAGTGATACAATATCTTGTGAGAAGCAGACTCTTAGAGGTCGGGATTGAAACTATGACCTATTGCACTAAATTGATGAGTGTCATGTTTGCTGGTGTGGGAATCACAACCCTCTTTGTGTCTAAAACAAATATTGATCAATAAATGCACCCCTCGTGTTTACCTGTTCTTTTACTTGTCTTCCTCATTGTTCGAGGACGAACAATAGTTTAAGTTTGGGGGGTTGATAAACACTCATTTTGTGCATTTACTGATGTGAATCTGCTGGCTTTTTGACTAAGATTAGGTCATTCGGTGATAATTGTATGCCATATTCATATACTTTTAAGAAATATTACGTTTGGCTTGGTTTTGGGATATCTTTGCAAGATTCACGCACAATTGAGCCATTTACGGGATATGATCGAGCACCATGAAGCTAGTTGATGTGTCGTTTCACCGGGAAGAGGAAAAAGTGAGAAGAGATCGATGAAAAAAGCTTCCAGTTGGAGTCGCGACATGAACGGTGACCCAAAATGCATGAACGGTGGTCGCCGATCATGCATGCGGGCCGCCGATCATGTAAATTCTCACAAAATGCTTCGGCGCATGAACGACGACCGAATTGCATGAATGGCGACCACCGTTCATGCATTTTGGTCGCTAATCGTGTAATTTTCAGACATTTTTGCACTGTGCAGGGATGGCGACCCGGGCACACACTCGACGATCACCATCGACGTCTTATGGGTCGCCGATCGTAACTTTTTGGGCGAAAATTGATCCAAATCCCATATCTTTTTGGGTTTGAAGAAGATTAGTATAAATAGAGGCTTCCAAGACTCAAAAACATTCCTTCCTCATTATTTTTCGATCGCCCATAGTTGGAGAGAGCAGAACGGAGCAGAATTCAAAAGCACAAGGCTGAAGATTCAATATTGAAGACTAGGTTTTTGGTTTCATGTTTTCTTTGTTTTCGTACTCTCTTTACTCTATTTTTATGAAACTTAGCTGGCTAAGTCTTTTGTGGATTCTAGGGTTTTGAAACTTGTTGAATAATTATTCCGTCGTTTATATGATTTAATTTTCCCTTTTCATCAATGTTTTTATTTTACTTGAGCTTTTCTTTATTTACGAGATACTGGCCATTGATTGTAATTCGAATTGATAATTTTTAAACCGAGAGGTCTAGGCTATTGATTAAGATGCAGATTAATTAAATTTAATAGGTCAATTATCGGAGAGGAATTTGAACTATTGAAGGGTCTTAAAAATCTAAGGTTTTTATCAGGAGTAAAAGTCCTTTTGCGCGTCCGAGAGGAGTCACTGGGTCTTTTATATCTATGTTATGGTTTAGAGTCCGAGAGGGTCGCCTGATAACATTTATGAGATTAACTCACATTTTTGGAAATTAAATTGGAATCGGATTATATAAATGATTGTTTGATTGTTCTTCATAGTGGACTACCCTGGAATCCTGTTTTCTCATATTTTCTAAACTCAATCTTTTAATTGTCTTTTTAATTAATTGCTTTTCAATTATTGCCTAGTATAAATAAATCAAACTTTTCTACCAGTTGTCTAGATAGTAGTAACATATCTGTGTTTTAGTGCTTGATTATATTTCAAGCCTGCAATTTTTGTGTTTGATAAATTATTACTTGCCCTCTGCAGTGGTCTGTACACTTGCAGAATAGCGTGTTGTAAAACACACTATCATTCGTATATATACATTTTTTGTTATGTTGTTGTATGTGAAGTCGTGCCTTTGGTAGATGACCGAAGTTTGTTTATGGATGTCTTGGGGTGTACGTGTCTCGTTTACGGGTGTGTGTGTGTGCTCTAGGGTTGTGTGATTTCAGAATCTCTGCTGGGTTTCTGAGTGATCGTATGAGTTGTGTTGATGTCATACACCGGTTTTTGTTCCGTAGTTAGAATTTGATCTTCTTGACGATTTGTAGACTCCTTCTGCGTGCTTGTTTTTTCTTTCGTCTTTCCCCTTACATCTATGTGCCTACCAATCGTTCAATGGTTGCTGCGGATTAGGCTTTTTTTGTTTTAGCCGCCCAAATTCTAGGTTTTTTGTGTTTTGTGGCGTTGGTTGTTTTTGAGTATGTGCATGGCTGGGTCGGTGGGAGTGGGTGATCGTGTGTTGTTATTCTGTATTGAGTGCAGCTTCATGAACCATGACGTCTTTTCCCTTTCGTTTTGAATGCATGCGTGATTCTTTTCCTTTTCTTTCGTTTTGCTGGGGGCCTCTGCTTTTCTTTGACAATCCTGGTTTATATGTTCTTCGTATTTTAGCTACGAAACAGTTTCTATCGATTCTGCTGTGGAGCTCTCCTCCTCTTTGGGTTCGATAGAGACGGGGGTAAGAAACTTGCCTGAGCAAGAGGTTGTCTCCTCAGGTTCCGAGGAGGGACAGTTCGAGCGTAAGCCGCCTGTCATGGACCTCGACCCTAAGTAGATATCCGATCACGAGAAGTCTGGCAACGGCGCTGATGAGGATAGCGAAGACTCCTATGTGCCGATAGTCAAGGGATATGTCCTTCATTAAGTAGGACTAGATTAATTCGGATGATCCGGTTCGACAGGTGGTGTCCCTCGCCACCGAGGAGGGCGTGATGTGGAGTTCGAAGGGTGTGGCGTGCCACAAAATGAAGTATACAATTCCTAAGCTCGAGAAGTGGTGCTGTTTCTCGCCACTTATAGATGAAGTGGCATTTTTCTTACCCGTTATAAAGTACGGGATTGCCTTTCTGCTGCACGCATTCTTTCGAGTAGTGCTCATGTCCTACGGATTGGCTCATTTCCAGCTTGCACCGATCAGCTGGTGCCATATGTTGGGGATGCTCCTGGTGTTTTACGATGCATGGCTCGATTATCCGACCCTCCGGGAGTGGCACTATTTATATCAACTTGCTCGGTATGAAGTCGGGTACTACTTCTTGTCGAATAGAGATTCTCTCTCACATCCCATGATTACAAAGTGTGCGCAGAATACTCCTCGGTGGAAGAACCAGTAGGTTTGGGTCTCAATGAGTCATACCGATCTGAGTTTTCGTCCGAGGGTGGTGTACCGATAAGTGTGAAACTTTGTCCAGTGTAGTGCTTGGTGTGTGGGTGGCTCTTCGGTTACTGACCCTCATTCCTTGTGTGTTTTGCAGGATATAAGCAGACAATCCTTACCACCAAGGAGAGCCATCGGATTGAGGTCGCCTATACCAGGAAGAACTGCAAGTTTATCTCGGTTAGAGGTAAGAGGAGCGTAGGCGCGAAATATTGGACGAACGAGAAGGGGAAGAAAGAGCTGCTCCCTGCTGATATGGCTGGTTTGTCCCTTGCTGACTTGCTCGCTGCGATGAATGCCCAGAAGTGGGTCAGAGCTGAGAGCTCCTCAACACCGACTGAGGGGCAACCACCATCGAAGAAGCATGCCTCAGACGCTCATCGGGCTTCTGCGGGGTTGCGATCGATTGACTCGGGCAACTCCACACCGACTGATAGGCCATTGGGTACGAACCCTGCAAGTCTTCCTCCGATGCCTCCTATTCCGCCGAGCCGCCACTCTTCGCCTCTGAGGAGGAGCGACCGAAGAAAGAGGAAGACCCCCGAGTCGAGTGATGACTCTAGGGGATGCTCTCTGGTCCATTTGATAGAACCTCCGCCATCTTTGGATGGACATTCTATAGCATGATCAATGATCGTTTCTTCCACATGTTGAAAGTTTCAGGAGAACACTTGGGGAGCTTTGTAAAGTGTGTCATCTTGTATTACCTGAGCTTAAAACACAAGAAACAAACAAGTGCAAGAAAATAGAGATCTGGTCCTAAGTGACTCAACACAACCTTGGTCTATAAGAACCTTGGCGCGTGATACCATTTATTGGTCCCGAAATCAGAGAGTATGTAACGCATCGAAAGCAAGTTTAAGTTGCACTTGTTCTCTGAGACTGACTGAAACTCAGTTTTGGGTTAATTGAAAGTTAGTTAAGATCAGATAGAAGTAAGTTTCTCAAGTATACACTTCAATACTTAGCCAAGAATTGAAGGTTTTAAAAGTAAGTATGAGAAAACTAACTATGCTGAAATTTAAAGAAAACAAATAAATGACACAAGATATTATAGTGGTTCGGACTTAAAAATATTACGTCCACTCTTCTGAAATCGATCGGGAATCCACTAAGTTTGGTACAAGCCTCCCTACGATCTATGAACAGTCCGTCGGCACTTCGTACTTCGGTATGCTGTCGTCACTCGCATAGGAACTCCTTGCTGACTTAGTCTTCAGGATGAAGTGAGGACCCACCTCGCAACCTTCTTCCTAGTAAGTTGGATGTTTACATGTTCTTCCCAGAGCTGATTATGGTGGCTAGACACCCGTGAGAATTAGTGTTCTAGAGTAGAACACTGACTGTTATGAATATTACTTAGAAAAGTAATATTCACCAAGAAATAGCTTAAGCTTTAAGCTTAGCCTCGTGCTTTGGACCACGTAGCACGGATAGATTAACTTGAGTTGGAAACTCAAGTCTCGTGTTAAGAACACAGAGTATCAGAGAACTTTTCTTAAGAAAGTTTGGCAGAGTGTAGGCTTATCTTTGCTTGAGAGTTCGTAACCTTTTGTGGTTGAAATGTTGACCTATCACTACAACAAAAAGGGTAATAGACTACGCGATATAGACAACGCGAATATTCATTCGTGTTGTCATTATAGCCGCACCCTTGAGTGTTTGAATTTCTGCCCGTTAGACACAAAATTCCAGTCGTTAGAGACATGAGAAATTTTGTCCAATCACAACCATTCTTTGGTAGGTCTACCCTGCTCTGAAAAGATTGTACTTGCCTTGTACTTTCTACCTGCTCTTGTCGGACTAAGTTTCAGTCCGAGGAATTTCAAATATGTTTGTTTTATTGTTCTTTCCAAATAATTTTTGCAATTTAAAACCCCTAAACTTTATTTGTAAGATAATTCCATTTATGGAAAATTTAACAATTCTAAAACTAAATCACTTCTGAATATAAATATAAGAAAAGTAGAATTTTAATTAATAAAAATAATATCTTATCACTTTTCCAAAAGAATTATAGAATAATTCTTAAACTATTTTTAAAAATTATAAAAGTGCACAATTATTAATTGCAAAATAATCTTTTTATTTTAATACATGCACATTTTCAACATATTATATATATATATATAGGGAGTGTATCATATACTAAAAATTAGTTTGTACTAAATAATAATTAATCTAAACCACTCATCTAAAAAAATCAATGGTTGATATTAATTTCTTTTTCCAGATTTCATGTTTTTTGCTTTATAAATCATGTTTAATCGAATTAAGCATGATTGATAAAACAATTAAGCACGAACGAAAATTATGTTTGATTTTTTAATCTTTGATGCTTTAATCTCAATCATTAATACTATATATCCAATGACTGAGATTCATTCCTATTTAGCACAAACTTTAATTTTAGCACTTGAGTGAAAATCTATCTCTCTCTCTCTCTCTCTCTCTCTCTCTCTCTCTCTCTATCTATCTATATATATATATATATATATATATATATATATATATATTTTGGGATACTCCAACCATCAACTAATAAATGTAAAAATATCATTAACATATATTCCCTCCGTCCCATTAGATTAGTCCAATTTGGTTTCGACACAGAAACCAATGTTTGTGAGTGTAGTGGAATTAATATTTTATTGATGTGAGGAGATTTTTTTCCATTTTAGGAAAATTGACTAATCTGGTGGGACAGACGAAAATGGAAATATAGACTAATCTGGCGGGACAGAGGGAGTATAATATTTTTTTTATTTCAATATGTATATGTTTTTCACTAATTTTGAAGTGAAAAATTGAAACTTTTTTAATATGTTATATAAATATATGTTTTAAATAATTTGAGTATTTGTTTATATAGAGATGGGATCATATGATAAAAAATAAGTATATTAAAAATAAGAATGATTCTCATCCATTAGATCTAATTAAATCAATGATTGATATTTAGTCAAGCAACAATTAAAACGCAATCAAGCAACAACTGAAATACAATCAAGCAACAGTGTAATCAAGCAACAACTAAAACACAATCAAACAACATTGTAAAGGTAATCAAGCGGCTTTATCATTTTATCATGGGGAGAATTTTTATCACCGGATCCAATCCCTGTTTATATATTCCAATATTTTCAGATATATTTGGAAATGGTGATTCTAAGTGCAGTCATGTTTTTGCTAAATAACTCCTTTAAAAAATAAAAAATTAAATTATAACATGCTATTACAAATTTATCCCTCTAGCCCCAAATTTAAAATTTTAATCAAAATAGTAAAAATATAACTTGTAGCCTATAAAAAAATTAAAACCTAATCTATGAAAATCAAAACTTCAAAAAATTTAAAAAACTCGCAAATACACGGATTGAGGTATTTTTGCAAACAAAAGTTAAACTTATTAAATACAAGACAACTAATCTGCTCATTCCGAAAAACTAAAGTCGAATGGTTAATTAAAGTGTGCGGCAAGACAAACACCCAACAATAAACCCAATCACTTCATAAAATTAAACAACACTTCATTTTTTTTCATGTATTTTATTTTATCAGCATTCCACTGAAAGAATTTTGTTGATTAAAGCTTTAATTTTCTTAAAATAGGTTTATCTTTTCATATCAATTTTTTGGGTTTTAATTTGTGTTTTACGTTGACAGAGATAACTGATAAGTGGCTACATGTTTAAGTTTGGTTTTCTAATATTTTGATTAAGATTTTAAATCAGGGGCTATAGGAATAAAGCTGTAATAGTATATTATAATTTAAATTTTTATTTTTTTAAGAGGTTATACTTAGTAAAAATATAGCTGCATTTAAAGTTATCCTTTAAAAAAATTTGCATAATTTAGAATATATTTAAATCTTTTTATTTTTTTAACTGAAATCTTGGCTGGTGGAAACAAACACGAAATATGTTTATTAAATTGTTATATATATTTCAGATTTAGGGTTTAATTAGCCATAAATTATCATATTTCAAACTTCAAGATAGATTAGGAACTCAATCATAAATTGGATAAAACTAACGAAAAACTCATTTTCTTCCCCTACAAACCCCTCCAATCCATCCGTCCGCTGCTACAGCCCTAATGCCAATCACCCTCCCACTGCTGCAGCTGCCTCGCTTACTGCAACTAGAGCTGGCCCCGTAAACTTTGGAACCTGGTGCAAAAAAAAAAAAATGATATCTCTTATCTAAATTAAATAATAATAAAAATTACTAATAAAATATAATATAAAATGCATTTTAAAATCATCTATCCTATTTAAAATTATAAAATTTATTCAAAGATATCTTATAATAAAAAAACTCGAGTCTTTCACGACTTCACAATTCACTTAGTTTTTAAATAAACCTGAAATAAAATAAAGAATTTAAAGAATATCATATAAACTAAATGTATAGTCATCATGTAAAAATAATTCTCTAGCACTTTTTTAAGCAAATTTTTTGAGATTTTTTTTCATCATCTCTTTCTTTGTTTTTCTTTTTCCAAGAACAAGATAGTATATGTTTACTAGCTCAAGAAGAACGATTAACATAATAACAAAATAAATAAAATCAAACAAATTAAAATCTAAAACCACACTGCAAAAAATATAAAATTAAACAAAAAATTTAAGGAAAAGGCAAAGGAAATCACGTAATTACAGCAAGAAAAATCTTATAGGATTTAAAAAGAATTGCACACATTGTGATAAAAGAAAAATACACAAAACTAACTTATCAACTTCTTGTTAGTTGCTATTTATTAAATTTCATTTGTAATGTCTATGACATTGTAAAACAGAAAAATCCATAAGAGAACTAAAAAACAATGGGAAATTGAAGGGACATAAGTTGTTTATATTCTATAAGAGAAACAACGTGTTGGTTGTTGTGATATGTTAAGAATAATATAAATTTAATATTATAATGATATATAGAATAAATCTTAATATTTTGTTTTAATATATTTTTAGCTAAATAGCTTTATTAGGCTAACTAAAATTTATTCTTTTTAATCATTTTAGTTTAGTTAAATATTAAGTTTCTTTTATCTTATATTTTTTAATGGTCCTATTAAGATAAATTAATAATATAATATTACTACTATTATATAATTTTTAAAAGAATGGTACCCCTTTATTCGGGTGCTCTGGTGCGGCGCACCTCTCGCACGGCCTCAGGGCCGCCACTGGCCCACTGACTGCAACTCCATGCTCTTTTGCCCTTTTCAGGCGAGACAGAGCTCTGGAAGTAATCGGTTGCCAGAAAAAAATGGTGAAAATGATGCACGAAAGCTTCATGCACGGAACATTGTAATGTATCAATGCAATTTTTTTCTTTTGGACCAATATACTCACTCTCATGCACGTAATTCAATTGCTGAATGCAATAACTTTCGATCATTCAATGGTCGTTTTTGTAATTCATTCATAAACGCACGGAACAATATTCATTCGTGCAATTATGCAAACTTGTGCTACTACATGACAATATATTTTCGAGAATTAAGGGAGAAAACATTCATGTTTATGGTTGCGTATAAAAATTATCTTTAACCATTAATGTGATAAAATAGAAGTATGAACTTAATTTTTAAAAACTTCCAGTTCGATATAGCACAGTAAAACAAAATTAAAAATAAAAGTTGACACAATAAATTATAAACGCGCGGCCGGCCTGCCCTATAAAAAGATGCAGGATGGCAGCTAGCAAAATCTGGGTGAAAAGTTGGAGAGAATGGAAGGAGTGAAGCAAATAGTAGGTTATTGTTTGGGCATTGCTGTGTTGATTTACGCACGGAGAATAGTGGAGTGGGTATATCTGAGGCCAAGAAAGCTTGAAAAATTACTAAGGGGGCAGGGTTTGAAAGGGAATTCATACAGCTTACCTCTTGGCGATTTCAAAGGGATGTCAAAAACATTTGAAGAAGCCAAGCGTATGCACATCAAAATTGGTGATGATATCAAGCCCAGAGTCTTGGCTTTTATCTTCAAAATTCTTCAGAAATACGGTATGGTGTAAGTCTAGTTGATCCTAGATCCTAAAAAAACTCTAGTTGATGAGCAAATCACACGAATTGAATTACGAATCGATCATCGTTCATTTAGAATAATTTTTAAATATCATGAATAAATAGATTTATAACTTAGCGCATATTAATCGATACTAATCAGCAATCTTACTCAGCATAAGAAATAAGATTAGTTCTTTATCTTGTTAAATCTCACAAATTACACCTAGCATGAATTTAATTGGTTTGTGTCTATTGGTGTAAGTCAATCAATGCCCAACACGCAATCACTCTAATTAGACAATACGATTGATCAAATAAATAAAGGCAGCTACGAGCCCGAAGATATTAATCCAACCAAATCGATAGAATAAAAGTGCGAGAAAAAGAAAATTCAAATCTTGAAAAACAAGTAAACGAATAAACTCACAACTTGAATAAACTCAAAACCTGGATAAAAACCTTTAACTAAAAATAATGTTTAGCAATCCATGAAAGTGAATAACACCATATAAACTTCGTGCAAAAAGTTGCTCCCTCTTGGAGAGGATTCAAAGATAAAGATTCATTCTAACCTAACCTAATCCTATTTAAACTAATGAAATATGATAATAAATGAGAAATCCCCCAAATAGGTCCTTTAATATTGGGAATATTAATTGCAAATCGTAACAGATAAAAATCAAATCAATACTTGAAGATTCAGATTTGAAATCTCGATATCAGCAACTTTCCCTTTTCAATCAAAACGCGAGCGAAGTGTCTTAATAAGGCATGGTTGAGCTACAATATTTGCTTAAGATGAGACATCGACAGTTCTAATTGGAGATGTTGAAGATTTAGGGGATAAATGACTGATTCTAATATTATGTACGAGGGAACGGAGAAAGGAAAGCTCAAGTCGCCTGAGACATTGCCCTCAAGAAACAATTCTGGATAATCCAAAATGTTCGAAAATGAGCCTGCCTCTAATATTCAAGAGGGACGAACAACAACAACAAATAAAACTAGCAAGCTTGAAACTTTAGATAATGAGCCCTGATAATGTTCTCTATTTCTCCATAAAAATATGAAGTTTATAGAGTGGAAAAATAAGAACGTTGGAGGGGTTTTGGAAAGTGGCTCAAGATGTGGAGATTAGTTCCAGATAAATGGCAACTAAGAGAGCCGATAAAGAGGTTTCGTAAATGTAGGAACTAACAGATATATCTTGGAATTGAATTTTTGAAAAATCTCAAAGATATAAATTTATTTTTGAATACTTAGTAAAATAATTATAATTATTTTACAACAATCCTCATATATTTTAAAACTAAATTTATTTACAAATGAAAAATAACTTGCCAGTATATGTGTACAAGAAATTCAATATGGTGCCTTGACAGACTATGAACCTTGGTGAAATAATATTTCTAAGAATCAATAATTCATATCGTAGAACAAAGATCGTACTCAACATATTGTACACCAATTTATTTGTTGTTCGGTGCGGTTTTGCGCCTTAGGCCATGCGCCTGCATGTAAATTCAGGAGAGCTCTAAAGGAATTAGGCCCAATCTCATAGAAGCGGCCACACTTCACTCTCATATAGACGAATTCATCAAGTGTATATTGCTTGTGGTACACTGATCGATGCTAAAATAACATATTAATTATAGCACAGTGAGAAGATAAATTTATATAACCACAAGGTTGTCGAACCCAAGGGAAAAGTGTAACGACACTATTTCATGTACTGGATGAAGTTTTTCAATTCGTTGTTCGAGTAATCCAAAATCGAGAGAGTTGGTTTGTTTTCAGAAAATAATTTTTGAATAAAATATAAATAAAAACACAAATTCTAGGAAATTCAATCAATCCAATCAACATGCATAAATAATCAATCCAAACCCCAAATAAATAGTTATGGTGAAAAATCTGATAAATTGGAATTAATTCATTGTCTGACAATTAAAACCTAGAACACTAGCAAGTGAATTTTACCTTTTGACTCTAAATAACACAAACTAGTCAATCTCAATAAACATGCAGATTAAATCCTATATTTGAATATTCTTTTTTAGACAGAAAATAATTATATCAAGTTTTCTCTTCCTATTGTTAATTATCTCCTGTCGGTCTCAAATTAACAACTAACAATCTTATTAAATCTTCATCTCTCGATCCTTCGATTAAATTAGATTTTAAAATCAAAACCAGAGTACTTGAACCAATTTAATAAAGATTGAATTTAATTGAATTACAACATGCAAATAGGATGAAGAAAACCCTGGAACCTGTTAGGGTTTCTAGCCCGACATGCTAAAAACACACATTAGAAAATAAATATTGAATTGAATTAAACATACTTGAAACATAAAGAAACTGAATTTAAAGTCTTGATAATCTTCGAACTCCAAAACAATAAAGTAAAGAAATTTGAAAACTAAAGGAAAAACTAAATTCTAAGTAAATAAAATATTGAACTCTAAACACTCTGAACAATCTTTAAAACTCGAGCTATATAGTGTATTTATAGAGGAAGAATTATATCTCCATTAGGTATTCGGTGTCGATCGACATCCAACCTGTTGATCGACATGGTTGTCACTTCGATCCACCACTTCGATCGTTGTCGGTTCTCCGTGTCCATCGACATGGAGTTCCATGTTAAGCTCTCGTTCTTCCTTCTGTCTCGATCGACATCGACCCTCTATGTCGATCGACGTAGAGGTCTTGCTCGAGTTTTTGGCTTTTTCTTCCATGTCGATCGACATCCCGTGTGTCGACCGAAACAACAGCTTCTTTATTCCGGCTCTTTTCAATATTTACCACACTTTGACCCTAAAACCTACGAAAACTCACCACAACAAGTGTAATATCGCCTATAAAAGACTTATGCTCAATTATTGACCTAAACTAATGCAAATGCATGAAAAAACAAGGAAAACAATGTGATAAGTGAGACAAAATACGAGTTTATCAAACCCCTAACTTCAACACTTGATTGTTGTTAGGAACTAAGTTTTAGTTCCCTCCTTAATTTGATATTTTGATATGTAAAAACTTACTTTAGCACTAAGTTTCTAGAGTCTTGAATGCAATCCATGTATAGAAATATTTGTGTTGTAATAGACTAGAAACTTAAATGCTGAAGACCGAGTGAAGAAGGTGTTGCTCGAGAAATTGAAGAGAAGTGTTCGTGCTTGAAACTTAATTTACTAAGTATGGTGTTGGCCCATACTGACCTTGGGCAGTCAGTATAGAGGTTACCATATTCACTTGAGGAAGTCAGTATAAGAGATGCTCATATTGACTTCCCAAAGTCAATATGGAAGTCTTTACTTCAAAAGCACAAGGAACACAAGACGAATCGAAGTCAGACTTAAAGGCGAATAAATGCTAAGTAAAAGTCAGTACGAGGAAGTCTCATACTTGGATTCCTAGAACTGAAACTTAGTCTGACAAGAGCATGTAGAAAGTACAATGGAAGTACAACTTTTCAGAGCAGAGCAGATTTATGAAGAATAGTTTTGATTGGACGACTCAATCTATGTCTGAACCCTAATCTGCGTGTTTGAAGAAGAGTTAAAAGGAGAAGATACCATATCAAGATATGGACGAATATTGGAGCAAGTATACCATCCAAGGCCTCAACCCTACTACTATATAAACTCTTGAATAGCTCAAAATAGGGGGTTCTTTTCAGTTATTGTTAGAATTGAATTTTGTCTTTACTTTAATTTTCTGTTTTCTTTACTTTTAGTTTTTGAGAATTCCTCTTTAGTTTTTGTTAAACCTTTAATTGTTTTTTAATGCAATCTTTAATTTTTCCTGCAATGTTTATTTTCAATATGTTATGCTAGAACCCTAAACAGGTTCTAGGGTTTCTCCATCTGTGATGCATATTTTGATTCAATAATTCAAACCCTTTAAACTGGTTTAAATCCTATGTTTTGTTTTAAGTATATTCTCTTCGAAAGATCGAGAGATGAAGATTGAGGTAGGTTTCAGTTATTAATCGAATGACCGAGAGGTGAAGGTTAGTAATAGGAAGTTAGGATTTAATACTTTTGATTTTCTGTCCGACCAAGAAGAATTCAATTGTAGGATGAATCTGGATTTTTATGAAATTAATTAACTTTGTGTGTTTGAGACCGAGAGGAGATAACCACTAGTTAATAATTTAGGATTTAATTGCCCGACCAAGGAATTAATTCCATATTAATAGATTTTCCACCAAGATATCTTTTATGGGTTTGAATATTTGTTTCTTGCATGTTGATCAGATTGATAGATTTCCCTAGAATCTGTGCTTTTAGTATTTGAATTTTATCTTTTTAATTATTTGTTTTGAAACCCAAAACCCTCAAAGTTTGATTTGCCCAAACAAAAGTTTTGAAAACCATATTCAGTACATGATTCTCCCTCGTTGCACTATCTCTGTGGGATCGACCAATCATTGGGTTGTCTATAAATTTATTTGTCATATGCTATAATCTGTATGCAGGTTTTTGCATCGATCAAGCTCTCTGATATTCCGTGTACTTAACACGAGACTTGAGCGTCTAACTCAAGTTAATTATTTCGTGTTAGTTGTTAAAGCACGAGGCTAAAACTTAAAGTTGAAGCTATACTTTGATGAATATAACTTTCCTAAAGTTATATTCATAGCAGTCATTATCCTATTCAGGAATTTTGATTCTCACAGGCTTTTCCATCAAACTTAGTTCTGGGAAGAACGAGGAAACATCAAACCAACAAGGAAGAAGGCCGTTGGGTGCATCCTCACTTCGACCTGAAGAAGTGCTAGCTTGCAAGGAAAGTAATAATTAATTATCCATATTTCAAGTTTAAATCTGATTAATCACATGATTTAAAAAATAAATGGTTGAGATTTGACCTCATATAACATGTGGGAGGTGGGTAACATATGATCACAACTTTATATATATATAGTAATGATATGCTGCCCACCTTATGGTGAGCTTTCGTGAGCTACAAGAATATATTATACCCTAATTGGGTGTATGAACCCTACGGTTGAATTTATAAAGTTAATTAAAACTATAATAAATTAAAATTATAAAAAATAAATGATTAACAAAATAAAATTTTATTAAAAAAACATAAAAATATATGTTGTAGCTCACGAAAGCTCACCATAAGGTGGGCAGCATATCATTTATATATATATATAATAGAGTTGCGTTCAAATCCGAACTATATGTCCTGAATGAATAGTGACCATTTATCCAGCCATTCATCTTAAATTTTGGACGCATCATGTTATGCCACGTGGCATTTTTTAATTAATATTTTATTAAATAAATGGTAGTATTGGTATCACATAATTATATAAAGTTGTTAGTTTTGGAAATCCCTATAATCATGCTATTTATATATTTTTGAATATCTTTTTATTTTTGGTTTCTATATCATATCTAATTAATACATAATTAGCGTCTAAGACTTTATTTCTTCTTCTTAATTTTTCAGAGTTCGTTCTTTTCTTATTCGACCATTTTTCTTTTTTGTGTTCTTCCGTGTTTCTTTTTTGTGTTCTTCCGTGACGATGGAGAGCATTAGAGTTAATTTTCCAGTTATGTTTTGATCTTTATTTATGTTGTTTTCTTTTTTTTTTCTCTCCTTATTTTTTTTCGCTTTTTTTCGTCTTTGTACTTCTCGTTCTAAATTTTATGTTTGTATTTAGTAGTTTTTCGTTATATAGTTGGATTTTAGGGTTCATGATTTATTTTTTTTTTCTTTTTTTTTGTAAAAGTCGCATGTTATTTTGTTATGCACAAGAGTATTAATTGTTGGATAGTAATTTCATGTTTGTTATTAATTTCATGTTTGTTCGTTCGGTTTTAAATTTTGTTGTTTGATTTGCCCTAGTTCTTCCACATTTGGGGTTTTTTTTATACCGACAAATTAAGCTTGGGTAAATCGTTTTTATTTTTATTTTGGTTATTCTCTCCTTAATTTCACCTCTGCTAACCCTGATTTCATTCTTGAGATCGGGCTATTTTGTGTTGTTTTTGTTTCGACTGTGTTTGGATGTAAGGCACGCAGATGATCGATCCGGCTGTCACTTGGTGGATCGCCTTCACGAGCAGATTTTATTATTTTTGTTTTATATGCGATTATCATTGTAATTTTAAATGAGTATCATTATTTTTGAATAAATGTATCATTGTTCGAATTCCTGTTTATGGATTGATAATTATTTATTTATTTTCTACATTGTGTGAATTCAGCTAATATGTAGCATTGTACGCTGTTTATTTTATAATTGTTACCTGTATTAAATATCATTTTATCAAAATTATTGTTTTAATCTTAATTGATTAATAATACACCTTTAAGATCATTGTTATCTTTGTTCAATATCATTGTACAAATAATTAAGATAATATATTAGTGGAAGTTGACAGAATAACTTTACAATGACACACAAAGCCATAAACAATGACATACAAAGTCATAAACAATGATAACTATTAACTTAAGATTATGGAATAAATCGTGGTGCATTTTCTCTTTCCAATTTATATGATAATAATGGAAAAAATCGTGGGGCATTTGATTTGGTAACTGAATCCGAAAAATCAGCATGTAGATTTAATTCCATTTCAATTTTTCCCGTTTAGAACTAATTTGCCCTTTCAATGATAGAAAAAGCTAGAAATAATGATAAATGGCAACACAAAACACTACAAAAAAATAGCAAAATAACGACGGAATTGGCAACCGAAAAATTTTCGTTGCTATTTTGCGACGGATTTTTGACAGAATCTCAATGGAGAGAAAATATAAAAATTATAGCTACGGAATTTTCCGTCGCTAAAAAAATAAAAATAAATAAAAATTCTAGCAACAAAATTTTCCGTCGTTAAATGAATAAAAAAATTATAGCGACGGAATCTCCGTCGCTAATCAAATAAAAAAATTAAAAATCTTTGGCGACGGAATTATTCCGTAGCTAAATAAATAACATAAATTAAAAAAAATCTAGCGACAGAATTATCCGTAGTTAAATAAATAAAATAAATTAAAAATTAATAACAATAAAAAATCTAGCGACGAAACTATTCCGTAGCTAAATAAATAAAATAAATTTTAAAAGTTTAACGACGGAATAATTCCGTAGTTGAATAAATAAAATAAAGTAAAAAATTATTGCAACTGAATTTTCCGTAGCTAAATAAATAAAATAATTTTTTTAAAAAAATATTATATATTAAAAAATTCTAGTGACTGATTTTTTCTGTTGCTAAACAAATAGAAGTAAATAAAAATTCAAATTATAAAATTTCCCGTCACCAAATAATTTAAAATAAATATAAAAAAGCTTATTCCGTCGTCGGATAAATTAAAAAATTGTAAAGATGAATTTTTCTATCGTTAAATTTAAAATAATTTTCTTTATCGTTATATAATTGAAAAATAAAAATAAATCGAATTTAAAAAAAAAATATTTAGCTGGATTTTAATTATTTATATATAATTAATAAACTAGATAGGATTATATAAATTAAGCTGAAATTAAATAAGATATTATTATATTCAAAATGGTTGATTTATATATAATAAAATACTAATTACTTTTATGTGATATATTCAAATAAATTAAAATATCATAAATTACATTAATTTCTTTTAAACTTTATATATAATATATAATAGTATATTTAATGATTGAATTGATTAGCTTTGTGCGCGACTTTAGTCATTGCTCCCGTGTTCGAAACCTGGTACCCGCAATTGTTACACTGCATTATAATGTATGGGAGAGAGGGGGCCCCTGCTGGGAGGGCTGTGTTGCCCCTCAAGAAAATATGATTTTTATTTTTATTTCCAATTATTTTTTAACGACGGATATTTCCGTCGCTAACGTTAGCAACGGATTTTTCCGTCGTCATCCACTTTCCAGTTACAAAAATATCCGTCCCCATTCCGTCACTAAACTTGCGACGGATTATAAATTCCGTCGCTATATTTTAAAGACGGAAAAAATTTGTTGCAAATCCGTCGCCACTCTTGTTTAGTGACGGATTTTTGTACTTTAGCGACGGAAAATTCCGTCGCTATTATGTATTTTTTTTGTAGTGAAATCTGGGACGTCTATTTTCGAAATCAAGGGCTGAATTTTGGTCTCTGTTCATTCATGGACACATGTTCAGCCATGAACGCACCCCTATATTATTTTCTGTCACGTAAAGTATTCGTGCATGCTGGAATTTTTTTACATCAAAATTAATGTTGAAGAGCAAAAATATGTAAAACGCTGCCGAGGCGGTCGGCGGTCCTGGCAGCCCCAGAATCTCCATGCTGGGCTATTTAGGGGGCGTTTGGTATAAGTGTCGGAATCACTATGGGTATGGGTATGGTTATGGGTTTGAAAGTAAAGGGAATGGGTATGGGTTTAAGTATTCCAATAAAGATGTTTGGTATATAAGATGGATTTGGTATCATTTTTAATTCTTTAAATTCATATATTAAGAAAAATATTAAATAATACACAAATAATAATAATTCATTTGATAATAAAAATAAAATAATTTTATATATTTATTTATAATTATATTAATGTTAAATGACTATTTTAAAATAATTAATATAATTTTATTAATATTATAATAATATTATTAATAATATAATATTAAAAATATTACATATATTTATTTATTTTCCTAATATTACTAAATATAATAGTAATATGTAATTAATAATATTATATTTATTTTTTAATATTAGTAAATAATATAATAATATAAAATTATGATAATATTTTATATTATAATGAAGATTATATACTAATATATTTATATATTAATTACAAATTCATATAATATCATAATTACTATAATATTTTATAATGATATCATAATTATATAATTATATTAATATTAGTAATATATAATTTTAAATTATATATATTAATAATTATTATATTATAGTTGCTAATATTAAAAAAATATAATTATAATATATAATTATAATAAATATAATATTTGATTTTACTAATATTACTAAATAATATAATAATATATAATTATGATAATATTTTATATTATAATTAAGATTATATAATAATATATTTATATAACATTATAATTAATAATATTTTATAATAATATTATTACTATAATATTTTTTAATTACTAATATAATATTATTATCTTAATACTAATATTATAGGAAATTATAATAATTAAAAAAAAACAAACAAATTTAGGCATAAAAATGGGAATGGAATGAAACCCTCCAAATTATGGGGGAATGGGGGATTCCCAAGTTTTTGGGAATCAAGTCATTCCCACGGGAATGATACCCGATAACCAAACGGTGGGTTTCGGAATCATTCCATTCCCTGATTCCGAAACCCACCAACCAAACACCCCCTTAGTCTCTAGTGACTAAATAGATACATTTGAAATTCGACTGTTGGGAAGAAAGGGACAGTGAAAGAGTCGAGGACACATTGCGGCACTGCAAACTAGTTTTCAGGAGAGAGAGAGAGGCGAAAACACAAGGTTTCCGGCAAGGTGCGCCGCCGGTGCGCTTGTAGAAAATAGTCTGCACGTGCACGTAGGCTGCAAGATGTTTCGTACTTTCACTTTCAGTGGAAGAGATAGATAATAGAGTAGAGTGAGAAAGTGGGTGGTAGGTAGGGGACTGGGTCACGTTTGTTGGTTGGGGTCAATGTAGGGAGAAATAAATTACTCCATTTGTCCCATTTATTTGGTCATGTTTTAATTTGTACGAATATCAAAATTTATTTATAAATATATTAAATATTTGAATAAATTTTTTAATTATTTTTATTTAAAAATAATTATTAATAATAATTCTATTTATTATATTCAATTAATAAGGATAAATTTGTAAATACATACAAAAAATAATGTTAAATTTAGATAATGGACCATATAATTGGGACACCCCATAAAGGAAACACGGACCAAATAATCGGGACGGAGGAAGTAAATAAAGTTTAGGGAGATTGAAAGAATATTTTAAAATATGACAAAATTGATTGTACGATATTTATTCAAAATAAAATTTGAAACTTTCCCGATTAGGTATCGATTAAGCGTTGATTAAACCTATTAAGTGCTACGCAGCGCCACTCCAGCATCAGACTATTTCCTAACTATTTTTATAATGATAAATAGTAAACTAAACTAAGGATATTAAAAATAGGAAGCTTATTCTATCCCAAAATCTTGATTTTTGAGAATTTTATCCCAAGATTTTTTATGTTAAATATTTTATATTACATTTTAATTTCATCTCAGGTCGCTGACAGTTGTCACTCAGCTAAATATTAATTCCGACAGCGACATCGAATGGAATTTCTTACTGTGTGTAAAGAAAACATAAAATAAAATACTGTAATAAAAAATACTTGAAATAAATTTCTTTAAAATGGAATCCAATGAAATAAAATAACTAATATCTCCATTTAAAATAATTCTCCTGTTTATGAATCTAGAAACTATAAGACTGTAGTTCTCATTTGGTGCGTATACAATATTTTTGTTTGATAGCGTTCTTCTTCTTTTTGTAATCACTGAAAAATTGTAAAAAGACGCAAATGCATACGATTCCCTGTAAAAACCGATGGTCCAAGCAGAATTAAAATTATTAGCACAGTAAAAAAAAAAAAAGTCGACGAAATAAATATTCCGGCCTATAAAACACCCAAAGTGCACCACAGCTCGAGTAAAAAAAAGGTTGGAGAGAATGGAAGGAATGAATCAAATAATGGGTTATTGTTTAGGTATTGTTGTGTTGATTTACGCATGGAAAATAGTGGAGTGGGTATATTTGAGGCCAAGAAAGCATGAAAAATTACTGAGGAAGCAGGGTTTGAAAGGGAATTCGTACAGGTTTGCTCATGGCGATATGAAAGAGATGTCAGAAGTGGAGGAAGAAGCCAAGCGTAAGCCCATCAAAATTGGTGATGATATCAAGCCCACAGTCTTGGCTTTTATCTTCAAAACAGTTCAGAAATACGGTATGCTGCTATGCTACTCTGTTTGAAGTTGAAGTTGAGTCCGCTTTTGTATTTGGGTTGTTTGTCCGAATTAATGTTGATGTGTTTTGCAGGAAATGAGTCATTTTTCTGGTTGGGTCCGAGACCTGCAGTTATCATCACCGACGCAGAGCTCTTTAAGGAAGTGTTCGTGAAGTATACCGTGTATCAAAAGCCCAAGAGCTCGAATCCACTGACGAAATTGTTCCCGCAGGGACTGGCGAGTTACGAGAAGGAAAAATGGGTGAAACAGAGGAAAATCATCAACCCTGCTTTCCACCTGGACAAATTGAAGGTAAACATGCTTTCCTTATGCAGTTTTTGTTTTAATGTCTTCTTGTGTTGTGCTGATTGATGATCATTTTCACAGCTGATGGTGCCTGCCTTCTGCATGAGCTGTGATGAAGTGGTGAACGAATGGAAGCAGAGGCTCTCGCCCCAAGGATTCTGTGAGGTGGATGTTTGGCCTTACCTAACAAACATAACCAGCGACGCCATATCAAGAACTGCATTCGGCAGCAGCTATGAGGAAGGGAGACGAATATTTGAGCTTCAGACAGAACAAGCTTTCCATGTTGTCAAGGTCTTGCAGTCCATATATATTCCGGGATCTAGGTAAAAAAAACATACCAATTACCACACTTCACTTGTTATCACCTACCAATAATGTGCATTTCTTGTCTTTGAATGCTGTAATTCGACATGAAGATTCCTGCCAACAAAAAGGAACAAGAGAATGAAAGAAATCGAAAGAGAAGTTCAGTCTATAGTCCGCCCACTCATCCATAAAAGGATTAAGGCAATGGAAGAAGGGGAAGCAAGTCACGAAGACTTGTTAGGCATATTGTTGGAGTCGAATCTCAAAGAAATGGAGGAACACGGCAGCAAGAGTTCCGGGATGAGCATCGATGAAATGGTGGAAGAATGCAAACTGTTTTACTTCGCGGGGCAGGAGACTGCTTCCACATTGCTGGCATGGACGTTGATCTTGCTCAGCAAATATCCAGATTGGCAGAGCAGAGCCAGAGAAGAAGTTGTGCAAGTATTTGGAGACCAAAAACCATACTCTGATGGACTGAATCAACTCAAGACTGTGAGTGTTTTTCCTGTTGAACTATGCAGCCATTATGGTAACTCTTCAACTAATTAATTATGTTTATGACAGGTAACTATGATCATGCACGAGGTTTTGAGGCTTTATCCACCTGTAGTTTCTCTTATTCGAGAAGTGACAGAGGGCACAACATTGGGGAAATACATGTTGCCGGCTGGAAGTCGAGTCTCATTGCCAATCATATTGTTTCATCATGATCGAGATGTTTGGGGAGAAGATGCGTTGGAATTCAACCCAGAGAGATTCAGTGAGGGAGTGTTGAAGGCACAAAAGAAGCAAGGCATGTTTTGCCCATTTGGGTGGGGGCCTCGAATTTGCATTGGACAAAACTTCGCCATGGCAGAGGCCAAAGTGGTGCTGACTATGATGCTGCAACGCTTCTCCTTCGAGCTATCGCCCTCATACACCCATGCCCCGATCGCTACAATTACAACTAGGCCCCAGCATGGTGCTCACTTGGTTATTCACAAACTATAGATTGGGTTTTACTCCTAATTAAAATGTCGTCTATTTTATTGCAATGCGTGAAATTCTCTATCTCAAAATATGTTGCATATTTTATTATAGCTAAAGATTAAATCTGGGGTTATTTTTCTCTTAAGAAAAATACGGTAGACAGTAATCGTGCAGTCATTTAACATATGGAACAAGTGTTTAGGTGATTTCTTCACGATACTAAACCAGTAATCTATTTTTTATATTTTATATTTTATACATGAAAAATTATGTAATAAAATTATTTCTAAATTTAAAATCCCACAAAATAATATAAAAATAAAAGTATGAATTTATTCCAAAAATGCTACAATATTAGAAAAACAAATAAATAAGAATTGATCTTGTGAGAGAGGGTCTCACAATTTTTTAATGTGAGACCGATCTTACCAAACCCATAACAGAAAATAATATTTAATATTTATTTCCTAGCTTGTTAAAAAAATCAAACAATTCTCGCAGATTTTTTTTCAATTTGCAAAGTCTCATTTTCAACTTCTGATTCACGTTCCACACACTTTCAATTTGATTTGCGTTCTTCGATACCAGCTAAGGAATTGGTGGTTTCAGCGCCAGAAGTTGTAACACAATAAGAATTATCAGCGTGTTGTCAGCCCACGTAAATGATTGCAAATATGCGGGAATATAATCATGTCGGCATCCTCCAATAAATATGGAGATTGTTGCGCAAGATTTGCAAGGAGTAGCTATTTGTAACTCAGTCACTAAATCAGATGAAGCTTTTTGGACCGAGATGAGGTTGAATCTGAATGTAGGGAGGTATAATATTGAAAATAAGGTGAGTTGTGTGGAGAGGATCGAGTTACCCATATGAGACACATGTTGAACACTACCATCAAGAAGAAAAACAGGAATGGGTGTAGAAACAGGCTTAGGATTTAGAAGAAGTTTAGGAGAATTACACATATGACTCGTAGCCCTAGTATCCACAATTCATGAATCTAATTCAAGATAGTTATCAAGCAAAGAACTAAGACATGTAGATAGAGGTCTACCTGCAAAATCAGGATGCAGCGCAACATTAACGGCTTCGGATGCTGCAGTAGTATGATTAGGATCATCCCTTTCTAGCGGAGTATCAGTAACCATAACAACAATGGGAACGAAGCACAGCCTCGATGTGCTTCGTTCGAGCATGAAATATAGGATTAGATGCCAGCGAAATGGCGCTCTGGTTATCACACCAAAGTATGGTTGGTGCAGCTAGAGAAAAACCCAACTCCTGAAAAATTGACTTCAACCAAATAAGCTCAGCAACTGAATCAGCGAGCACTCTATATTCAGATTCTGCACTACTTCTAGCCACCACAACTTGCTTCTTACAAGCCCATGCTATCAGATTTGAACCAAGTAGAACACAATTTCCACCTGTAGATCGACGATCAACTGGATCACTTGCCCACGACGCATCACAAAAACCGGTGAGATAGAACTCACTAACAGGTTTGAATAGTAGCCCATGACCAACCGTACCAGAAAGATACCGAAGCACACGCTTGCATGCAGTCCAGTGCGCTTCAGTAGGATGTTGAAGAAATTGGCTTAACAGGTTTACGGAATAGTTAATATCCGGCCTTGTCAAAGTAAGATATTGCAAAGCCCCTACAATACTCCTGTAAAGCGACGACTGAGAGAATAAGAGACCATCATGAGGATTGAGTTTCAACCTGAGCTGCATAGGTGATCCACATGGCTTACTATCTGACATATATATTTGCCCGGTGCAAGAGATCACGAACATATTTCTGTTGATTCAAGAAAATACCACTTTCAGATCTAGAAACCTCCACCCCAAGAAAGTAATTGACTGACCCAAGCATTTTCAGCGAGAATTCCTTATCAAGATCTGTAATGAGAGCAGAGATCCTCTCCTTATCACCACCTGTGACTAAGATGTCATCGACATAAACAAGAACAAGCAATGTAGAATCAGACTTATCACCAATGAACAGAGAATGATCAAATGTAGAACGATGTAGTCCCCAACTAACCAAAAAAGATTTAAGACGTTCAAACCAAGCCCTTGGTGCCTGCCGAAGCCCATAAAGCGAGCATAAAAGTTTACATACTTGTGTAGGATGATGCTGATCAACAAAGCCAGTAGGCTGCTCCATGAATATAGTTTCTTGAAGATGACCATTTAAAAAAGCATTGTTGATATCGATATGCTATATATCCTAGTTGAAAGAAACAGCCAGAGAAAGAACCAGCCAAACCGTAGTCGGCTTCACCACCGGACTAAACGTCTCTAAGAAATCCACACCTGCAGTTTGTTCAAAACCACGAGCAACCAAACGTGCTTTGTACCTATCCACACTCCCATCAGACTGTCTTTTAATCCTGTAAACCCACTTGTTAGAGATCAAGTTCATAGAAGGATCAAACGGTACAAGACACCACATGTTGTTTCTCATTAAAGCATCAAACTCAAGTTGCATGGCTTCTTTCCACGCAGGCTGAGAGAGAGCCTGCTCATCACTACATGGTTCAACTTCAGCATTTGTAGTAGCAATGAAACTCTTAGGCTTGAATATGTCGTTCTTGGACCGAGTGACCATGGGATGGTTCGGTGGAGGGAGATTCGGCTGAGGGAGGGGAATATCAGGAGAAATTTGTGAAGGAGTCGAGTCTGAGTATGGGGATGATGTAGTAGCAGGTGATATAGTATCAGGAGAAGAATTATAGTGAGGTAAGTCAGTACTTGGAGAGGATTCCGGCATGGGCGAAGCTTCTGGTATAGGTGATGGTGAGAAATTATCAGCACATGGTGAGGCATCACGTGTACTATCTTCTGTAGATGAAAATGTAGATTGCGATGGTATAGGAAACAAGATAGGTGGGATATTACTAGTAGGTGCAGAAGTAGGTGGAAAAAGTTTAGGATATGGAAATTCTGACTCATTAAACACCACAGTTCTAGCAACATAGACTCTACCCGACGGGCTCAAGCATTTGTAACCTTTGTGAGCATGATTATATCCCAGAAAAACACATTGAGAACTACGAAATTGAAGTTTAGTAGAATTATATGGACGAAGATAGGGAAAACAAGAACACCCAAATGAGCGAAGAAAACTATAATCAGGTTTGGAGTTAAATAATACCTGATAAGGTGACAGAGAACGAAAAACCGAAGATGGGAGACAATTTATTAAGTATACTGCAGTAGAAAAAGCATCCCACCAAAAATTAAAGGGAATTTGAGCTTGGGCTAACAAAGACATACCCATATTGGCTATATGTTGATGTTTACGTTCAGCTAAACCATTCTAAAGATGTGTATATGGAAAAGAGTTTCGAAGAACAACACCTTTCTCATGAAAGAACAGAAGCAACGATTTATACTCGGACCCGCAATTAGATTGAATAGCTTGTATAGTGGTGTGAAACTGTGTTTGAACAAATGAGAAAAATTGAACACAGATAGAACGAACATCAGATTTAAGAGACATGGGAAAAATCCACGTGAACCGTGAGAAGTCATCAATGAAGTGAATGTAATATCTATAACCCTCATTTGATGGTACAGAAGCAGGTCCCCAAACGTCCGAATGGACAAGTTGAAAAGGTTTACATGTTCTATTTGTACGAGAAAGAAAAGGAAATTGATGTAATTTTCCTAAACAACATGAGTTACAAAAGAGAATATCAGAAGGGGATACACGTATGCTCTCCATCTTTAGAACTTCTTTGAGAGCTTGGGGATTCGCATGACCTAATCTGTGATGCCACACCATGGCTGGAGGTAGAGGAGATTTTGTGGTGAGAAAACACATATCAGTTGGTTTGCGAAGATGTCGAAGATCGAGCTGGTACAACCCATTTATCAGTTGACCTCTGAGAAGAATCTGGCTTGTCTGCTTGTCCTTTATCAAGCAAAATGAATGGTGAAACTCAATAATAACATTGTTATCCTTGGTGAACTGAGATATACTTATCATATTTTTGGTTATGTTTGGCACGTAAAGAATGTGGTTGAGAAGAAGAGATTTATCATGGGAGGAGCTAGGAATGACTCACTTACCAACATGAGATATAGGAAGGGTGGAACCGTTACCCACTGTCACAGAGCCCAGACCGGCATACTCATCCTTGATCTGAAGCTTGTTAAGATTTGCAGCAATATGAGTGGTTGCGCAACTGTCAATCACCCACTCAGAGCCTGCATCCTCATGAAATGAAGTAGGAGCTGCAAGAAAAGCTTGATGCATGTTCAGAGAAATTATCAGGAACTTGAAAGTTCGCATCAAACCGCTTGAAACATTTATACGCCACATGATTGGCTTTTCCACACATCTGACAGAAAACTTTCGATCGTCCATAACGACCACCACCTCGGCCATGAAACGACCAACACGATATCCACCTCTATTTTAATAGTTGTTAGAATTTTGCATCGCAACATGAGCAACGGGTGAGGAATTGTTCATTGAAAGCTGATTCAACTGCATTCGCAATTCATGATTATGAAGAGCAAATTGAACCTCAGGAATAGTAAACTTCTAAGATCTCGCTGTGAGATTGATGACCACAGCATCAAATTCACGACCCACACCTTCAAGGACATACAATATGAGTTCTTCATCAGAAATTACATGTCCAGCTGCAACGAGATCATCATCGATCTCTCTCATTTTGCCGATATAATCATCAACAGACAACGATCCTTTCTTAAATGCATGGAGTTGGCTTCGCAACTGTAGAATTCGCGCCTTGGAATTATTCTTAAATAACTGCTCAAGCTCAGGCCATATTTCGAACGCCGATGAGCATCGAACAACATGCCCTAGCATCTGTTCTGAAACTGAAGCAAGTAACCAACTCACAATAAGTTGATCATTCTTCACCCACTGTAAGTAGACATGATTCAATTCCGGTTATTGAACGATGGAATCTGTAGAATCCGATGTATCAGAAGACGTTGCTGCCGCAAATTTTGTCGGAGCAGGAATATAACCAAGGAGATAGCCATCGAGTGCATAAGCTCGAGCTGTGGAGAGCACCTGCGGCCTCCAGTAACTGTAATTCACTCTAGTGAGCTTGAGTGCAATAGCAAGAAGTGTGATCACAACAGCCATTAAACATGTCACAAAACAAAGAAGAGAGAGGAAAAAGACGATGAGAAGCTCGATAATGGCTCAGGATACCATGTTAACTTTCATGCATGCATTCATGCAGACTAGGGTTTACTTCGAGTAGAGAGAGAAATAGAAATGAAGATGTAAACTGAAAACATTCATTCAACTCAAGTGTTTACATTCTGATTGCAAGACTATATATGATAGCTTCTAACAGAAGAAGAATCTAGATCTCTTCTACAACTGTCAATCTTCTAAAAGAACACAAAAGTCAAGATTCTAGAAGATTAATTTAACTACTTTCTGTTACAATCTAATTCTCTTGTAGTGAGTGCAGGACAAGGAAGAGTAATCTCGGCGATGAAATGGACGAGGCCGAGACGAACCACGAGACCAATGTGGTGAATGTTTAGCATGCATATCCACATGATCAAAATTCATGTGATAACTATCAAAAACCAATCGATTTTGCTCCGCTTTCAACATGAAACTATAGACTTTAGTAATAGCAGATAAAGGATCCATAAGCAAGAGTTGATTCTTTTCTATAGCAAATGATTTATTAAGACCGAGAAGAAACTCCATCGCACGATCTTCCATGCGAGTCTCATTACACGCATCAACAGCATCTTGTAAAGCCGAGCGAGCACTAAGTAAGAAATCAGAAGACTTACTGGAGTATTTCTGTAGAATGCGTTCGCAGTCTAGCCCCAGTCGGAGAGCTTCGAGTTGATCCGTTAAATCCTTCAATTTGCCGTAGAATTCAGTGACTCCATACGTCTCTTGGTGAATATTGGCAATATCTCGCTTGATTTGGTAGAGAAGAGACAAGTTTGTAACATTGTAACGTTCTTCAAGTTCTCGCCACAAAACCGAAGCGGAACTGACATAGTCAAACTGAGAAGACAACTCCTTGGAGATCGATGCTTTTAACCATGATAGAACCATACTGTCGACTTTGTTCCATCGTCAGAAGTATTTGGAGGTAGGTGAAGGACAAACGCAGGATCCATTGACAATACCGAGTTTGTCTTTGGATTGCAAAGCCGTAATCGCCGCAATGCGCCACTGTCGATAATTGGCGTCAGTCAATGGGAAAGAAACCAGAGATATGCCGGGATGATCCGACCCATGGAGGAATAATTGCTCCTCATATAATGCCTCATCAGCAGGAGAAGCCATGAAGAAGATAGAAGAATTAGACACCGGCGAATGATACCATGTGAAATACGCAAAGCGCAGATAATTTGCTGAGAGAAATTAGGGTAGAAACTTCATTGTATTCAGAATAATTCGTCTGTGTTGATACAACTGTAAGCTATATATACAAGATGAGAAAACTTCTAGATGGAATCTATAACAGAAAAAAAAAAAACTCTCAACAAAATATCTATCCTTCTGTTATGTTGCACGTGGTTCCTTTTAGAAGTTTATCCGACGTGCATGGCTCGGATTTCTCACGTGAAGTATTCTGTACGTGCTCAATCCTCAATATGATGAGGATCGGGGCGAATTGAACGAGTTTAAAACAGTATTGTAAAATACTGGCTAGGCGGCCGCCTAAGTGCCGCCGATACGCTAGGCGGGCTGTCGTCCGTCCCCGATATCCCTTATACGCCCCTACTATACATTCTGGAAAATGTACGGCGCCGAGAGGTCTCTTCGGTTATTTTACACGAATTGTTGGGGTGTACGGTGTTTGTTCGGCATTTCTATACGGCTTGTGTGGTAAAACAGAATTAAAAAAATCACATTAAGAAAAACATAAAATTGGGGATTTGTATTTCAATCCCAAATTTTTTTCTTTTGCTCGGCTCCTCCCCTTCCTTGCTGCTCCCTACCATCGCTGCTTCCTTCCCAGCGTGCTGCTTCCTTCCTCACATGTTTCAGAGTTGTTGCAGGTTGCTTCCTTCCTTGGAGTGTTGAGCAAAAACACATTTGCCATATAAGTTGCCTCTATATCTTAGTTTTTTTAAACATATTACTACCTTCTTCACCTTTTACAAAGCTGCCATTTTATTAATTTGTTAATATGTTGTATTGATGTTATAAAATCCATCAAAAATCTTAAAAGTGGAAGGGTAGATAAATATATGATAGAATACAACCAACATAATTTTTTCAATTCAAAATAGTGTTGTTCTTGGTGACCCTAAATTCATCTGCAAGCATGTACAGATGTTAATATACTTGTATTTACTTATTTGGGATGATTTGAGCGATGAGATTCATGATTTGTACTTATTTATTTATGTTATTTTGTTGATTTTTTAGGTATTTGAACTTTAAAAATAGATGTAGTAAAAATATTTTATTGTGTTATTTTTATATTTAAGATATATAAAAAAATAGGTTGACCATCTAGAATTTGCCTAGAAACCGTCTAGGCTCCATATAGACTGTCTAGGCGCTAGGCCCTACTCGGGCACCCGACTAGCGCCTACGGCCTAGCGTATTCTTTAAAATAAAAAAATCTAATTAGAATATATGGATGTGGTTTAGATCCGTATTACAATAAAAAATGGCGAGACGGTCCCATGTAAGACTTTGCGAATAAATAATAACTATAAACAAATATTAGGACTAACAAAATTAAAGTAAACCTTGAATTTGATACTCCATTTATCATTCTCGCACCTTACGTAAACATAAAGAAAAAACTAGAAAAGGAGGGACTAGCAATAGCATTGGCTGCAGCTAGAAATGGAGTTTAAAAGGATACTTCACAAGAAATCAGAGCGACACCTGAGGCACCGCAGCGGCGTGGGGAATGGCGGAGATGCAGAGTTGAGGCGCCAAGATTTTTTTCATAATTTTAAAATCTCAACCACATTTTTTTATCAACATAACTGTTGGAAGTATCGAGAAGGATCCGGAAGTGAGAGTTTGTTAGAATAATTTTACTTTGTATTTTGCCTATAAATAGGTGTTTTACTTTGTATTTGGTATCACAATATTATGAAATAAAAATTAGTTTTCCCCTACTTTCTCTTCCAATATTATATTCTCTCTTCTACACTCCTAAATTCAACATGGTATCAACGAGCCAGGTTATGATCGAATAGGTTTGAGATGGAATCAGTGGCTGCCATGGATGATGCAACCGATGAAGGTGACGACGATGAACCACCCGATATGTCTATGGTTGTCTTCTCCCCCTCGCGCGTACGGCTCGGCGCCGCCGCCCTTGCTCTCGGCCTCATTCGACGACGTTCAGGCTCTGCGGGTGGTGTGAAAGCCTGATCAACGGCCGGCGACTTCCTTGCGCATTCTCTGCACGTTTCTAGCTGCGAGAAGGTTCGTGCGTTCACCGAACTGTGGATTCTTGGTTTGGGTGTGTTCTGGAGATTTTGGGAAATTGGGTGCGTGCCTATTTTTGCTATTTAGGAGTTCGACTTGCGCTGTTCCGGGTCCATGATTCATCAAGTATTTGATGTCTTCTCAGTGTGGGCTCGTCAGTGCGAGATTCTTTCTCCGATCTGATTGATTGGTGTTGGTGTTGTTCAATCGGCCGATTGCTGCGACGTTAACCAGATTGGGGGTTCGCTGAGATTTCAGGATTTGGGAGGTTCTTTCCTGATTATGAACGTGTTTTTTCAAATATTTGGGGATGATTTATGAATGCTTGTGATTACCTTTGATTGTTATTTCTGATGTTTATGGAGATAGCACTGTGTTCCTGTTGTTGCCTGTGTGAATAGTTGTCACATTTGTTGTTGGTGTTTGGTGTTGTCATTCGACTACAATCCTACTGCTAGTCTGTTCTTCTTGCTGCCATTGTTTGTAGCTGAGGTCTTATCATTGTTGTTGGAGTGTTTCTGCAGTTTGGGGGCATTGTGCAGGGTTGGGCAGGCTGTTGCTGGGTTAGGGTGGACTGCTGCTGCAGTTCTGCTCCTTATCAGCTGTTGTTTTACTGCCCTGCTGCTGATAATTGTTGGTGCAGGGGCTGCAACTTGCTGCAGCTATTTAGCTGCCCCTTTGCTGCTGGATTTTGGTTGGTTGCTGGTTGTTCTACACTTCGTTGTTGGTTGATACCTAGCTGCTATAGTTGTTCCGCTGCTGCTGTTTTGGTTAGTGGTTGTGTTTTGGTTGCTGGTTTTGTCCAGCTTTTGAACATGATGAAAGGGCTATTTTATGCACATTTTTGTGCAAATTGGATATTGTCTTACAACTGGTTTTGTGCTGGTGGTATCTTGCTGCTGCTGCATGTTGTTGGTTGACTCTCTTTGGAGTTTTCATGCTACCCCGTTGCTGCTTCCAGCTGCTGTGTACTAGCTACGGTGTTGCAGCTATAACCTTTTGTCGGTGTTGTTTATGGTAACACACATGATGTTTACTACACGATTGATTGATGTAGTTTGATTTTGTGCTTTATGCATGGATATTGGACATTGAGCATAGCTACTTGATGCTTCTGCTGCTTGTGTTCTTGGATTGATCTTGAGCATAGCTACTTGATGCTTCTATTGCTCAGATCTTAATGCTTTATGCATTTTTACCGGATTAGCTGACGATTTTCAGCTTTAATTTGGCCATTGTGCCATTGATGCTTTATGCATTTTTACATGGATATGGGGATGATATCTCACCTTTAATTTGGCTTTTGCCATTTGATGATTTGGCTTTTGCCATTGAATTAGGGAATTGAATTTCCCTTTATTACTTGTGTCCAATGTGGACATTTCTGCTATGCACCCATGTCCACCTTGAGGGGGGGGGGGTGTTGGAAGTATCGAGAAGGATCCGGAAGGTGCCGGAAGTAAGAGTTAGTTAGAATAATTATTGGTTGGGCATTTCCGCTATTCATTTTCTAAACTCTTACAATTGGTTTTGGGAAAATAATTATTGTTATTCGTTTAAAAATTGCAAGTTTTCAAGCAAATTGTTAGTCAAAACTTGTGCTAGATGTATGTGCGAAAATTTGTGAATCTCTTTTATTATTGAATTGGTTCGCAGTTTTTCTGAATTAAGGTTCTTATGATGAATATAAACGGGATGCGAGGGTGAGAACTCAATTTTTTAGAATTAAAATTAAACAAGGGTTATGTAAAGATCCCCACTTCTCCCTACAAAACCGGCTTGTAAAGAGAGGGGACCTCCACTATTATATAGTGGTATACTCCAAGGTCCATGGATGTGGGACATTCAACACCCCCCCTCACGCACAGCGTGGAGCTTTATGGGGATCCCATCATCGGGATATATCAAGTCCCATTATCGGGATAAATCAGAAGTCCCATCATTGGGATACATCAAGTCCTATCCTAGGATAAATCGGATTTCACATCGAACTGAACCTGACTCTGATACCATGTAAAGATCCCCATTTCTCCCTACAAAACCGGCTTATAAGGAGAGGGGACCATGTAGTGGTATACTCTAAGGTCCATGGCCGATGTGGGACATTCAACAGGTTATGATTGACAAAGAATGAGGTTACATTCATTTATTTTTTTTAATACCAGGGAGAGAATTCAATTTGCAGAATTAAAATTAATAAGGTCTACGTTTGATAAAGAATGAGGCTACATTGACTTAATTTTTTTTTATTAATATTCTAAATTAAAGATATTGAGGACAAAATTGTAATGTTAAATAATGTTAGGAATTATCCCTAAAATCTTCTCCATTAGGACTTGTTGGTCCCGGTTCTTCAGAGTTTAAACGATACGCAGCGGAAATAATATAAAGTTAATTGATTTCTTTGCACGCTACTAGCACACAGCTGACAACTGGCAACTGGTCAGCTGGTGCTGGTTACTAAGTACGCAGCTGACAACTGGTAACTGGTCAGCTGGTGATTCAATACTTAGAATATTTTGCCAAGTTTGCACAATTATATCAGTTTCAGAACATACACCAGCACTTGAGTGCTGGGTTTTAAATCAGAATGTAAAGCAGAAAACTGATAAATGACAAAAGGATTTATAGTGGTTCGATCAATCGATCTACGTCCACTCTCCAGTCGAAGCACTGGAAATTTCACTATGAGCAATCGGTTACAGGTTGCCTACGATCTATCTCTAGCTGGTGAATGCCTTGTCCACCAGTTCACTAGATCAACCGCTCCCGGTCCTGGTTTCCTCTTCAGCTCTCTTCTGCTGATGGAGTGCGAGCACGTCACTTCAACCTCCACAGCGATTTGGGTGTTTAGTTCTCCCAAGAACGTAAATCCTTTCTACGGCAGAATGCCCGTAATAACTCAAGTGCTGGTGAGCACAGGAGCTGCTGTGAACTTCCTCGAAGAGAAAGAACACCAAATGAGATCTCTAAACTTACAAGCGTAAAGCTTGAAGTCTCGTGTTTGATAAATCAACACACGGAAAGCCTTAGGAATGGCCTCGAAAGAACTTTATGCGCTCTTGCAATAACTTCAGTTCTTTCGGTGGTTGAGCAGAGATATCTGAGTATTCAATGTGTCAACCGAACAAGCGAGAGAGAGAGAGAGAGAGAGCTTTGAATGTTGGTAGTTGCGACGTATTTATAGCCGCAGGAACCGATTCAAACTTTCTAGCCGTTTGGATGCATCCGGAAAGGTGTCAGACCTCAGATGTCCTTCTGACGGCGGCAGGTATGCTTTTCTGGAGAAAGGCCATACCTATGACCGCTTTATCTGACACAGATCTCTTTGTGTCAGAACGGCTCTCTCTGTCAGTCCGAGGAATAAGACTGGTGTCTTGTGACTGATAGACTTTAAGTTATCCTTCCTTAAAGTCATCCTTTGTCAGTCGATTCCTCAGAGCATCTTCTTTTTGTCTCTACGGCGCTGGGAGAGAGAATCTGGAATTCTGCTGGTAACATCCGACTGGTAGATCATTCTGGTGATCTTGTGCTGGCAGTCTCTGCTGGTGACTTGCCCTGGCATAATCAAAGTCTACCGAATGTCTGGATGTTAATTCTTCTTGGGATCTCCCATGACTGGTGGAATCACCGCTGGTGAATAGTGTACGCATAAACACGTATTCTGCTGGTAAGATTTGTCAGCTGCCTGCTGATGAAATCCTTCCCAACTGGTGAACAGTGCCAGTCATTAGCTCTTCTCATGCTGGTGAACAGTGCCAGCATGAGTCTTTGTCAGTCGCCTGCTGGTGAAAACCTTTTCCCAGGTAAGTGTTTCTCATGCTGGTGAACAGTGTCAGCATGAGTCTTGATCAGCTGCGACTTACAACTCAAAAGACCTAAACAGGACTTTACATTTGAGACTAGAGCTATCTAGAGACAACTGACGCTGGTAGGACTTAGGATTTGATCCACCAAAACTATAATCTAAACAAGTAAGCTACTGGGAAGGGAAACCTTGGACAGATTTCCCAACAGGACTTATTTGTAAAAGGTTTTGTTGGATCAAACCTTACTTAGATG